>JAQIVZ010000019.1:0-175787 GCA_034700945.1 Arrhopalites spinosus
AAGAGGGGGGGGGGTAGTTTGGAGTAATGTAGATTGAGCTATAGTTCTACTCTCTCTTGTGTGTGTGTATATATAACGAGGAGAGTAGTCACAACCCCCTTTATGGAATGGGGAAAATGTGGATGGAGAGAAGTAGAAGATGCGAAAATCAAAAGCATGGGCAAAAAATTGCCCGACATTCTGGCGCCGAAAATATCGACAAAGAAGTCTCCCCCTCTCGAGTCTGCGAATTGGGACAGAAAATTGGGAATCCACATCTTTCTCCTTCTACAACTCTAACTCTCCTCTCAACAACTTGACGCTCCTCTTTTTCTCCCCTCTCTCTCTCTCTCTCTCTCTCTCTCTGTACACGTTGTCGTGTGGTACAAAGAGTTTTGGCTTCTGGCATGATTTGGCTTAACTTAAGAGGGGAGGGGAGGGGTAGTGAGGGGGTATGTTATGTTGTGTGTGTGCATTACACAAAATTTTGTACCGTTTTCACATTCTTCTCCATGTAGATTCTACTCTAGATATCAATTGTGAACATCATGGGGAGAATGGCCCTCTCTCTCTCTTGTACTTTCTCTGCCCTCCTTTCTCCTCTCCCCCTCCCTCTTTCCCCATCATATGCTCCACGAGGAGAAAGGGAATATCAGTACAATGTACTTTCTCTTTTTTTTGTTTATCCAGATTTGGGTACAAGAAACCATCAGATGGTTTTCTATATTTTTGTACAGTGTACAACTAAAGCCTTTTTGTACAGCCCCCTCCCCCTTAGAAAAATAGCACCCAGTCTGTTCTATGGACTTTCTCTTTTTGTGGAGAAGAGAAGAAAAAGCAAGAGTAAAAGTCAAGACAAGGCAGTTCATTTGAGAGAACAACGAGATTTTAACGATGAGACAAGAGCAACAGCCCAAGCAACTCTCTCTCTCTCTCTGGTGCTTTCTTTGTGAAAGTATTTTTGTATGGTGTTGTGTAGGAATTTTAGTGGAGGGGGGAGAGCACTTTAGAATGGTTTAGGGTAGTAGATATTATGTATCATTATATTCATATTTTGACAAATATGCACAAAAAATATCACAACAACTTTCACTTTTTTTGTGTTAGACGAGTTTTTGTATGTTAATTATGGTATGGAATATTCAAAATTTTCTATGCTTCTCTGTGGAAGACTGTAGGGATGGGGTAGTAGGCTTTGTTGTGCAAACAAGAAAAAAACGGTTTTAATATCCGGACTGAATTTATGATCTACAATCCAGTCACTTTTCATTTGTTTTCTTAGGGGGGTCTCTGTCTCTCTCGATTTTTTGCCTGACTTTCACCCTCTCCTCCTCCTCCTCTTTTTTTCTACTGGTCTCATAAGTTAAACACAAAAGAGGATGCTTGAAGCCATTTTTTGGGGGAAGTGGTGGTTGAATGGTTGAAGAGTTAAGCTTGAAGAGATAGAAAGATAGAAATATTTATCTATCTTTTTTTTCTCTCTCTCTCTCTCTCTCATGTCCTCTATTTATTTAATTTGAGGAAGTGACTACTGTCAAAATATTTACAAAAGAAATGTGAAAATTTATTTCAATTGTAATATTTTCAATTTTGTGAGTATTCTCCATTTTTAAAAAAATTCATTTTTTTCGTATTTCTTTGTTTAAAAAAAGACAAAAAAATCTTAAAAGTCTTAAGTTTGTCTAAAAAAAATAGCCGGTAATTTTAGAGACGTGACAATTGTCTTGTAAAATCAATATTTGGCAAAGACACGAGTAATGGCAATAGCCCATTACAGCATTATACTCTCTGCTCTGTACCTAATAAAGTCACAAGGATTTTTTAGTGATATATTTATTCTTTTTTTTTGTACAAGTCAATGTTTAATGTTTAGAATCTTTTTGTGCCAAAAAAAATAATTGACTTTACAGTTAATTTATTTGGCGAGTTCACTCAGTCAGCCTGACATGGTAATGGCCACATGACACGTGCCACTACTAGACTACTAGAAAAATGAGGTGTGCAAAAAAATGATATTATTTTAATCACTGGAAATAATTGAGAGAGAGAGAGAAAAAAAAACATTTTTATTAAATCGATTGACAATTGCCGACTTTAAATGGCCTTTGATTAATTTATGAAATTCGTCATCAAAAAGTAAACAAATTTTAATCTCTCCTCTTGTACATTGTACATACCTAAGTATGTATGGGACAAACAATGGAGGACAGGTAAAAAAAGAGGAATTGATAAGAGAATTGTTTTATGAAGAGAATGACAAATCAAGTGAAATTTTTTTCTTGTCATGCTTCCTTTTATCTATAAATAGAAAGAACTTCCATTTGGTACATTCAACCAGATAGAGAAAAAAAACATTTTTGACTAGAGAAAAAAAATAGTGAGAACGACAAACCGTTCACATTACGTAATTTCGAGAGAATTTTTATGTGTCTCTCTCTCTATACTGTCTATATACAGAGAAGATGCACATGGTAAATAAAAGAGAGAGAGAATCTGCCGCATGCATTTACATGTCAAAGACAAAAAAAAATTTCAAAGTTGAACCAGTTCCACGCTCCTTGTTTACGGAAGACGAGGCAATGTAATCGTAGTTGCAATCATAAAAAGAATTCTAGCCAAAGTGTCCACAGTCAAAGATTAGCTATTTTATATGGACTATCTGTAGACATGTAAAAGTTGAGTCTCCTCACTAAAGTCAACGTAAAGAGAGAGAGAGAGAGAAAAAAAAAAGTTTCTTTGTATGTAAATCGACATGGCAGAAAAAACTACGAGAGTCATAAGCTGACAGGACTAACGTTATAACGTAAAAAGAGAGAGAGAGAGACTGAGGATGAAGATGAAGATGAAAGAGGGAGAGAGAGAATAGTGAAAAAGTGACATAGGCAGTGTCACCCCTATCAAGTCATAGATAAAGATAACACTGTTAGGGTTGTTGTGTCACATGGCATGTCAAGTCAAAAGACTGGATCATGGAGCTTCATGTTTTTTGCATTCTATTTTATTTATATGTACAGTATTTTTTTATAAATATGATAAAATATCTGTGTACAACTGTAGTTGTACAGAGTCGGAATATCAGATGAATCACATGGGTCAGTAAATCACTTTGGCCGTGCCCATTTGACCAAATATGTCCACCATTTTTTTAAACATGGACAAAAAATTTTAGAATGGCAAAAAGGACACTTGCATTTTTATTCCTATTCTTTTTACAGCTCATAGCTCTAGATATACTTGGATATTTATTTGTGAAATCAAAAAAAAAAGTTACAATTTATTTAATGAAAAAAAGAAGTTTTAATTTCTTAATCACAATAAATACATTTTTTAAAAGGTTACATTTGTAAACTTTTACATGTAAAAATAATGCATGGCTCTCAATTTCCCTATATGCACTTTTTTTTAAAGCCGCATCTAAACAAGAAGAGAGAGAGAGAGAGATGACCGACACTCTAATGAATCACGTTGAGGACCAAATAGGGGAATACGGGAAGTTGCTCTGGCCTTATCTACACTATTCTAAATGGTTCTTCTTACTTTACCTTATGACTTTACTTTAGATTTGCATTTTGGTGGCCTTTAATGTCCTACAAAGATGTCAGCCACACATGTACATTTATATACATGCAAGTAGTACAGATACAAGTATAAGTTCAATGAGTAATGTTAACTACAAAAAAATAGTGTACATATTTAATGGACATAGAAGGCACTTTTTTCATAGAGATCCATATGATCATTTAATTTATACGGTATAAAAAATTCTCCTGTAGTTAATTCACCTCGGCTGACGATGAGTGAAAATTCTCCTCCAGAGAGAAAACAGTTACACTTAAGCACTACAGACTACAGCTAAGGTATGAGTACAGATATGCGTCTCAATTCACAATAAAAATAACGTAGCACATGGCCATTTTACAGACAAGAGAGAGAGAGAGAGAGACAGCGAGGTGAACAAACTAGTCTCGCCTATATTTGCACAAAGTTTGTCTTTATTATTTTGTGTAGTCTTGAGTGTCATCATTATCCCATTTTTTTTTCTCTCTCTCTACTATGAATGAAAATGTATACCCCATCATAAATTAAAAGGTGACAAAGCCTCCATTTTTTTGTCTATTTCGCCACACAAAATGTGTACCATTATTATTCAACATTTGTCAACTCAACAATATTACAATTATTGTACTTTGACACGAGTTTTTATTATTGTTACAATACAAATTATTACAATAATTTAATATTTTTTTCTTTTGACTACAAATACAATAGACAAGGAAATAAAGGTCTCAAGTCAAGTTTTGCTAAAGATGAAATATTTATAAGATGGAGATGAAGATGGAAAAAGTGGGAGATGACTGAGTTTGAAATTTTGAAATAATCATCATCATGATGATGAGTCGAGTGTAAACAAGGGGATGAATAAATGAGTAAATAAAAACGGTGGCGCTCTTATGAATAATATTGTACAGAAAGTACAGAGTACACTCATAGAATTGAGATTGAGATGAGAGTGTATAACTGACATTATTGGCAATTGGCAAAAAAACTAATTACCTCACTCACTACCTTGTGTCATTTTACGGAGATAGTGTGACGCCTCTCTCTCTCTCTGGTGTGGTGTGGTGTCCCATATTAAAATAAACTTCGAGTGTCTTTTAGTCTGTTGTTAGTACGTGGGTGTCAATGCAATGTACAAATTTTGTTTTCTTTGATGAACGAATTGTAAACATGAACACGAGTAGGTTATTAACAAAAAAAATCTTTTTCTTTGAAATTTGAATGGAGAGAGAGAGAGACGAGTCATAATAATAATAAATAATAATTTATGCATAATTCTTCTTGTAAAAAAATACTCTCTTCACCTCTTCATGTCATTTCTGTAATGTCTTCAATATTACGAGGAAGATATCAATTTTTTTCAACTGGCAACGTTCAACCTTTTTTGACACTGTCTTGTACATAAAATTGAGAGAGAGAGAGAGAGAGAGACAGAAGGTTTAATGTTGACAGAGTCTGTTTAATATAAAAAAAACTAAAATCACAATCAAACTTTTCTATCAACTTTGACCTCGGCATTGTAACTAAAATCTCCCGACTTTCCAATATAATTTTTTCTTCTTTTTATTGGCTCAACTGATGAGTTTTTTCTCTCTCTCTCAGAGAAGACAGGCGGAGTATTTGGCTAAATTTAGATAGATAACGAATTAGGATAAATAGAAAGGGACAGACGGGGAACGGGTTTGAGTGAGTCATGAGTTTAGAATTTATTTGTTTTTTTTGTTGAAAAAAAAGTGCAATTTTCTGGCGCCGTGTAAATGCAAAAATAAAGATAAATAAATCTATTTGCAAATTTTTTTTTGTTGGTTTTTTTCCTAATGTGAATATTCGCGAAAAATTGTTTTTTATTTTTAAATGTTTAATGTACTGTAATTTATTTATTGTTTGATAAATATTTTACGATAAGAAAACCAAAACCTGTCTATTAATGTCTATACAAATTAATTTTACTTTATTTTAAGTTTTTAGTTGTTTTATTCATTTTAAAAAATTCTTTGAATGCACTCAACTTAAAAATTTAAATGTAAAATTTCCAGTCCAGTTAACTTTAAGAATTTTTAATTTTTAGAAAAAAAGGACATACGTCGATGAACTTAATTGACTTAATAAAAATTTCCCAAATGTAAAATAGAAGTTTACATTTGTATGAGTCATAAAATTTAAGGATAATTTTAGAAAATAAATTCATTGAGACTCTTTCAAAATCACAAATTGAGTTTGACAATAATTGCCAATATTTTTCCCCTTCTGCTTTTTTTCTACATTGATCATAGGGACCATAGCCATTACTGGAAATATACAATTTTATGCGTAGACAATTTTATGTCTGGAGTCTAGATGAATTTTGAGTAAAAGTAAAATGGCAGTCTATGTAAATGTAAATATATGAAAATTCGGGGAAATTTTAAATTAAAATAAATGTTACATTTTCTATAAATAATATCAAACCATGCACGGTGGTCAAAAAAAAAGTGGGGTCGTGGGTCATCTCATATTTTAAGAAATGGGCGTCAATGGGCTCATAACATTTTTTTTCTGTGTGGTCATAAATGACCACATAATAATAAACAAGGAGTTGAAAACTGAAGGACCCATGCTAAAATAACCCATGAGGGCCAAAGAGTCAATAAAAATTGGAAGAGAGAGAAGACAGACTGAATCTAAATTCATCTAATAAACACAATGTACTAAAATTTAACCATTTTCCTTTTAACTTTTAACACTCTTCAAAAAATATATATTCCCACTCGTCGACACTCAACCAAGTAAAATAGTCAATCCTGATTTTTCAGTGTCTCTCAAGTCTCAGTCCAAAAAAAATGATTTCCAAACCAACTTGATCCCGTTGGCAGTTTGTACGCGAGAGGCAATGGAATGGCAGATGATCTCATCCCATTTGACACATACTTTGGCCATACTTATGACACTTAAGAATTGAGAGGCATGGTGCTAATAAATAGGTAATCCTATTTACTATCACTAGCCACAGTCTCATCTATTAAATTTTCTAGAGTTTAAAAACTTTTATACATATGTATACAGATACACTCCTCTTGTTTATCACATTCCCCTCCATTTTATCGTTCATCCCTCTCTCTCTCTCTCTGGAAAGAATATGGTGAGGCATATCTCGTGTTCATATTTACGTCCATTTCCATCTCAATTCCAATTACGCATTGACATTATGTAATTTCCCTGTATGAGTATCAGTCCTGTATATGTGTAATGAATTATGTGTCTATACTTGTTAAAAATATGTAGAGAATGTTACAAGAGGGATATAAAAAAGAGGCTTATCTTCCTACAAGATAAAGTTATCATGTAGAGACTACACACAGGACAAACCACTTACAAACTATACAATTACCCCACTACTCCTATGTGAGTATCTCTCTCTACGTCTCTCTCTCTCTCTTTCTTTGGCTCTGACTTTGCTTTGTACACATTTTATTCCTTTTTCATTCATTCATACATTTTTTTAATACACAGACTCACCTACACAGAGAGAGAGAGAGAGAGAGAGAGAGCTAATGTTAATGTAGAAATGAATGTCCATTCTTGTGTGTGTGTGTTGATGTTTGAGTTTAATGCCATGAACATTTTATTCTTTTTTATCACAAAACTACACTTTATCCCTTTTGTCATCAGACTTGAGGGATGAGGCGCATCATAATTCTCACACCTACGAACTCCAACCAGAACAAGACCAAGAAAGTTTAACTTTAAAGGGTCAAATACTCAATTGACCAATATGTCCTTAAATTTATTTTTTATAAGACAAGACGGTAAAGTCTTTTGAGGATTTCTTAATTTCATTTTAACCTTCTTTTACTTGTCTTGTGTGTCTTGTACTTTGAGACTTGAGTGAAATACCTGTAATTCAAGGGATATTAAAATTATTTGACTTTTGAAGTTTCAAGTTTCTAAATATTTTGTGACTTGTATGGCAAAAAAATTGTTGACCGGATTTAAATAATTTTACATATTATTTGAATTGAACACAGATTACACAGACTTTTACTTTTAGGAGAAATTACCCGCCTTTTAAATTTGACAATTTGACTATTCCAGTAAAAAAATTTTAAACAGGTTTTTTTCTTAAATGTTTTTTGTAAACTACATTTTATTCTCTGGTCCAAATTGTAGATTGTGGCCATGTATAGAAGCACAATGGAAAAAAAATGTTTAGGAAAAGATGAGGATGATGTAGACAAAAAAGATAGACTAGATTTTTTCTTCATCTTTTGAGAGTTGTGCTGGTTCCTCCTTTCGGTCCATGTGAAAAGTTAAGACCCCCATTGGATGGAATGACCATTTTAAAATTACAAATTAGGAACTTGATTCTTAACGGCGGGTACTATTTTGTACGGGGTACAGTGCAGACTTGCAGAGCCATGTGGTTTTGTACAGTGGAGAGTGTACTTGTACATAATCTTTAGAGATAGTGAAGGCGTTGATTAAGTCTAATTGTTGGGATGCGGCTTTGCCTAAACTCTGTGACTTTTATTTACCATTTAGATTATCTCTTATTAAGCCTTATCCATCCATTATAAAATTAAATAGCCTTCTTCACAACTTACTCTTCTTTTTTTTCTCTCTACAATTTAACATGCACATGGATAGTGGATAGTCTCAACAGTTTTGAGAATGGACCGATGAAAAAAAAACCGCAAGTCGTCGTCATAATAATAATCGTAACCATTTGTCTATCAAGTGGTTTAGTCTTTAGACTCTGTAGAGATTCAAGTGGAGGATAACAAACACACACAAAAAATGTAATAAAATTAATATGAAAATTAACCCAGCAACAATTTATCACAAAAAAAACATTTGGCCTCTTTCTATTAAAATTGTGGGCAGTCAATTGTTTTATTGTGGAAGAGAGAGAGAAAATTGGTTTAATTTAATTTAAAAAAATGTTACGCCTTCATTTTATTTTATTTTTAATTAAAATACTTGTCTTAAATTTTTGCAAACACACACACACACACATTTTAAGCAAGGCGAAGGACACACATTTATTTTTAAGAGTTACGCAAAAATGCGAAAAAAATTAACACATTTTTTCTTTGAATTTATAATGAGAAATCATTACAAATGTACAGATATCTGTACTACCCCCACAAAAATCTGTAGTCAAGATCATCATTTTATTTACAAAATGTATTTTTTTTAAAAAAAAACATAAATATTTCGCCAAAAATATCGCTAATCTGTGACACCCGTTCAAAGTCAAAATTCACATTCGAAAAAATAATTTTCCAGAGCAGAAGCTAAAGCAGAAGTGAATCTTGAATGTGAAAAAAAAAGTTTTATAATTTTGCAATAGTTGAATAATACTTTACATGTAAATAAGAGAGGAGGGGGAGGGTAGCTAATGTAAATAAAGGCATGAAAAAGTACACAAAATGTTATATAGCCAAAGTCATTTATGGGATTGACTCCTCTATAACTCTGTCGAGAGATGAAAAAAAAGCTAACACATTTGATTCCATTGATTAGCCCTCTCTCTAGTCATCCTCGCCCTCCTTTACTTGGAAAAATAAAGTTTAGTTACGTAAAATCCTAAAATAGCGTTATGCACAATCCACTCACAAGTCAGAGTGAGACTCATAGGCTGTGTCATCAATGGCTGAATTTATTTTGGAGACTGTAGGTGGACAAACCCATAGTCTAAATAAAATTATAGGAATAATATTTTCATTTCTTTTATTCTTTTATTGACATTTCATCCTTCACCTTTGCCAATTTATTCACCTTTTCTCTCTCTCTCTCTCTCTTGTGTGGAAGTGAAAATTTATTAAATATTTTGGATTAAAATTGTCTCACCTTTTGTATCATCTTTGGGCTACTGTCTGCCTACCCACTCAAATGAAGAAGTGAGATGAAAAAGATTATTATTTATTTAACATTTGACATTTTCAAATCATCTTCCCGACACACGTCAAAACTGAGATCATGTATGTAAATGAGTTGATGTGAAAATTGAAATTGTCAATTGTGGAGGAGGATCATTTTTTTAAATGAAAATGACACATTTAAAAAAAAACTTGATTATTTATCCTTTAAGGAAACATTAATACATTATCTGTAACTTTATGACTAATATAATGGAGGAAATGTACTCTGTTTTTCTCTCGAAATTTGTATGTGCTCTCATGTAACATGTACTATTGAAAAATAAGCATTGCGTTTTGTATGAGCTGGCCAGAAATTTTTAAGGAAAAGTTTTTTTGAAATTTAAATAAAAACGACCACCGACAAAATAAAGAGTCATAAAAAATGACAACTTATTTTTTTCTACCAAGATCTTTATGTACTCTCAAAAAATGACAAACAACATTTAACCATTTTCACAGTCGTAAATTATGATTCATTTCTTTTTTGTAAAGAGTCAAAAAAGAGACTTGGACTTTTTTTTGCTGTTTGTTTTCTAAACTTGAGTCACCCCTGCCCCGTGTCCTTCTTTGAGCAAAAATAAAGTTTGTGAGTAAGTTAAATACAAAGACAAGTCCTGACTTTAGAGGTTAATGGACAAAAATGCAACGACACGACAAAAAAAAGAATTTTTTTGCTACTCTTTTTTTTGGTTGTGTGTGAACGGAAAGAGTGAATCATGCAAATTTTTAATGCACAAGCATGGATGAATGAGAACCAATGTTTCAATTGATTTTGCACTCCATTTAAATTTAAATGTAATCGACAAAATTAAATCTTAAAAGTCAGACTGAGGTCAGTTAACTTTCTATTTTTAATTGGCAAATTGAATCATTTTTATTAATTCTTTGTATTTAAAATTAAATAAATCAATATTTACACTGAAAAAAATTGTGTAAAATCAAAAATGACGCCATGTCTTTTTCTATCATTTTCAAATATTATTTGACACTTGATTTGTCTCTTGTGACATCCATTTTTTTAGAATTTACAACTGATGTGATTTATTACTTTTTTTTAAATAAAATTTTCAACTTCCTGTATTCCCTTTTAATAATTTTGATTGTACATACATGCAAATACATACAATAAAAAATTAAATTAGATCATCAATACATGACTAATTTTTTAAGAATACTGAATTAGTAATCCTACTATTAATAATTAAAGTTGATTTTTGAAATTTATTCCTTTTGTTGAAAAAAAAAATCACCGTTAAAATTCAAAACATGATTGTCCCCTTGTTTAAAATAAACTTTTTATTATGTAACAATAAAAAAACATGATTTCTTCTTCCTATTTTTTCACTCAGTTCATCTTATCATGAAAAACGATAATAAAAATATATGGCTTCAATATTTACGTATGTACCTTTCATGTATAAAAATCCATTTTCTGCCATGCCCTCAAAGTGAAACTTTGTCAATATTTGAAAACTAAAGCTCATAAACTAAAACTTTATAAAAAAAAAGAATCTAAGGCCAAAACACTACAGAGATACTGTAGAACCAACATGGAAACCTTGCATAGCTTTAGAATTTTTTTTGAAAACGTCAAAATAGAGACGAACGTTTAAATATAATTTTTGCGTGTACATTCTCCATATCCGCACACTTGAACCTCTGTCTCTGACATTATAACATGTCAGTTTTTTTATCTCCTCAATTGATATTATACAAAGTCCCACTGTGTACAATGTACAAGTAGCACTCTCTTGGTATTTATAGATAAAGTTCAAAATCACTACACAATGTTCATCAATAGGGAAAATGCTAGAGAGAGAGAGAGAGGGGGGAGAAAATAATTTTGTAAAAATTATTCCAACTCTATCTGTACAATGTTTTAACATGACAAAAAAAATTTAATTTCAATTCTAATAAATTATTGACCCCCTGTTCCGTTCTTGTAATTTAATTATTAGTTGAAAATTCATTATTTTAAAAAATGAAAATGAATCTAATTTCAATTTTTTATTATCCCTCTACAGATATTCTTTGACTCTAGACTCTCTTCATATTTATTTTTCCCCTACAAATTTTTTACAGGTAATTCCACCGTAGAGAGAGAGAGAGAGAGAGGAAATATTTTTCAATTCCATAGTAAATTAACAATTTGCATAATATTGAAAATATTACATTTTTATTACAATGTACGACAAGACATCTACATTATTATCCTGGAAGACGAAAAAAAAAGAGGAATAATAATTGCAAACCCTATACCTGTACACACACTGCACAGGCACAGATGTCTAGAAATATTTTTTTTAAAAAAAAGGTAGGATTTAGAGGGAAGGACAATATAATGTGACTGGGGACTTGCATTATTTATGCAAGCGTAAAATAGAAGCCATAAAAGGAGATTCTTTAATGAAGAGAGTCAAGTTGAACCAAAAGACCAAAAGGCTTGGTACGACTACGAGTACTCATATCTGGTCCTTGTTTTTTTTCTTCTTGTTGTTTCTTATATTGCTCTGAGCCCTGGGCTCAGCTCATAAACTATGTAAAAATTGTATTTGATAACAATACGTATTTGACTATGTGTGTGTACATATGTATCTATTTAGTTTTTAACTTTGATATTTTACACGTAACACAAGCCATTTATTTTAATATGCATTTCTTGTAGATATGTAACTAAATGTACATACATTGGAAACGCATCCTCCTCATTTACTCACCATATAAAGTCTCAATATGAGATGACTCGTTGAGTATCACAGTTTGTTATAATCTCAATATGAGGGATAATGATGATGATGATAATAAAAATATTTAACTAAAAAACCCAACCTACCTACTTAAATACCTTTAGCGCTGTAGTCCAGTTTAGCTTCATTTCATTGATCCACTCGTTAAATTCTTTATATTATTAGCATCCTTATAAAATATTTTTTAAGGATACACATACACAGGCACAGGTAGTTTTTGTAGCTGCCATGTTTAGATTGATGAGTGAAACTTGTATTTTGACTTGGATTGATTGAATGAGCAAAAAAATATTTATTTGTATTTCTACCTTGTCAATTTTTTAGATACTTTTTTGTATATAGAAGAAATCATTTTTTTTGCACATAAAATTCAGTTACTCATTACATTTTTTCAATGGATCCGGATCACAAGAATAAGAATCTCCAGCCTGTCATCACCTTTGAATCATTAAATAAAATTATAGGTTGTACAGATAGGTCCAGGTCGACTTTACTAATGATGTCTGACCTTCCTTTGACTATTTTATTATGCACATCATCTATGACTTCTATGGCAAATTCTGGGGACTTTAGTTTTTACTGTAGTAGTCTGTATGAACATGTAAAATAGAATCAATATGATCTTCATCCCTCTCTCTCTGATCAGAGAGAGAGAGAAAATCTCTGTTTTTATCTGTATCACTCCAATCTTATTTTTAGGAGAAGTGCGTGCTTTTCTGTCTATCTGTATTTAGGTAGCAATTTTAAAAATAAGAATCAAGAATTTCACGTCCTTGTTAAAAAAATATAAAATGGAATGGAAACTTGAGAACGATGAAGAATAATGACAAAGAAAAAAAAAGATTCAGATTCCTCCACGCAAGATATTGACAAAAGTATGGAGAATTTTAAAATGAAATACAAAAAAAAATCTTTTTCTTGTTGTGTATTTTTCAACAATCCCCCAACCCTCAAAAATGGTAGCTGTACTCGTAGTGTCAAGGGTGATGAATGAGAAATAATTTCAATGTACAGATTTTCTTTCTCTCTCTCTGTATAAGAGCACCGAATACCCAAATACTCAATGGGATATGGGAAGAGTGAAAAAATGTCAACTGAAAAATAATTATTTGTCAGCTTCAACCTGCACCTGCTCCTTCTCCATATTTTTTTTCTAAAAAGTTTCCTCAAATTACCAAAACCATCTAGTTCACAGATTTTAAATCTCTGTATATCTGTATCTGTATATCAAAATACCGTTAAAAATTGTGATCTACATAATTAAAAAAATAAATTATTAAATTACAGTTTTTTTTCAATTAAACATAATCCTAATTGACTAAACTGAAACTTTCCCAAATAAAATCCCAAATTTGTTGGTGTATTGTTGTTGTTGACTCTTGACAAATTAATAATTTATAATAGTAAGATTGTTTCAAGAGTAATGGGATTACAATCGTCTTTTCTTCCCTCGTGGGATATAAAAGACAGAGGGATTCATTTGTCATGATGAAGTGTACGCACACACACACGCACAAAAAAATAACAGAATCCCAGTTACTCTTGACACATTACACACTTTAGATTTTCCCCCAGTCTCTCTCTCTCATAAAAAGCTCTAAAGAATTTTTTGGCTGGTTTAGTTTTGGATCAAGTCAGCTTAATGTTTGGACAATAGGCAGAGAAAAACATTTTCATTATGAGAATCTTTAGCCCTCATTTTATTTCCTACACACAAGAAACTTCGAGCTTGGAGGCGAACATGGAACTTAATCGTTATTTTTTTCCTCCTATTTTTATATGTAGAATTAAAGTGATTATCCTCCCCCCTTTTCTCATGTTCTGTCTACTTTTTCTAGCTTTTTCGACTTTTAGAGGAAGTAAAAGTGGAGGCGGGTCAAAATTCAGGATTTTCGGATTTCTCTTTATGTTTGTCCCTCCATTTGAGATTCATGTGTTTAAAATTTGCACAAAACTTTATTCATTATTTTCCCTCCCTTTCACTGTACTCCACAATTACATTTCTTTTTTTAAAAAAAATGAAAATGAAATCTGAATCTGACTCATGGGAAATAAAAAACAGTGATTTTTTTAATTGAGACACAAAGATCAGAATTTAATGATGAACAAGCTAAAAAAGGCGGTAAATAACAAAAAAGGATTTTTTATTTTAATTTAATAGATTTTTATTCATGTCTTGTTCTTCTAAAAAAAAATTTAAGCCATGTTCCATGTTATGGGATATTTTATATGGGAAAAAAAAACTTCCATAGTACTCACAGTAATACGAGACATGGTCGACAGTGACAAAAAACAATGGGTAAAAATTTTGTAATTTGATTCTGTAGGCTTGGCGTGGGCATTTTGATGGATTGGCATTTCTGGCAATATTCTTCTCACTTTCCAGACGTCCACAAAAAAAGTTAAAGGATATATTTAATGCACTCCTTAAAATACAATAAATATTTTTCACCCCTTTATTTACATGGTTCAAAAAAATGTATATTTGGTGAATTGAGACGGAGTAAATATCATGGTTCAATACTCTTTCTGATTGACTTTTGCACTCTGTCAATGCCACATGCAAAGTTTTTTTTTAAAAAAAGGTTTCAAAGTATTATTTTAAGAATTTATGCATCTCCATGATACATCATTGTCAGACATATCTGTACTCTCACACAATTTTTTTAAAAAATGCATGATATGCTCAATGTCAATAATCTCAAGATTATTTTCATCTTTTTGGCTATATTAAACCCGTTTTTTAAACAATTTGTGTACAGACTCCACTAAATGGAAGACAGAAGGATGAGGATGAACAGCTGATTTTTTCTTAAATAGCTAAAGGCTTATGTGTGGCAACTGGTAACATGTGGCACACCTGAGAACTGAGCCGGCATAGAATTAAAATGAGAGGGGTCGAGTTTTTGAGAGAGGGGTTGAGTTTTCGATAGCAATTACAGTAAATTCACAGACTCATTTAGCTCCTACTAATCTTGACGGCTAATTGTTTATACCTTCCTAATTTGTGTGTTAATACCAAAAGGAAGAAGAAAAAGATTAAGATTTTTTCACATCTTTTTCCTCCTTCATCTCCCATGTCTCTTACATTGGCCTGCCTCTGCCTCTGCCTGGATAAGTTGTCCATTCTCGATTGCATGCCACGAGTCGAAAAAAACATGAATTTTCTACCTCTTCCCTTTTACCTCACATGCATAATTAGTTTTCACTTACGGTCACAATAGTAGAGATGATTAACCATATAAATTCAACAACTTTACATGTTACATCTCTCCACACACACACACACACACTCTCCCTCTCTTGTGTATCGGTCTGTTTTGAGTTTTTTTTTTATTGTAGAATCTCTTGACTCTTCTCTCTCTCTCTCTCTCTTTCTGTGAATAATATGGCTTCACCTTTCAAGTGTTTTGTGTGTCGTGTTGGTCATTATTACCTGTGCAAGTGTGGGGAGGGAGGATGGAAGATGTGATGCATAAAAATGGTTGACCTTATAAGGTAACTCCAAGTTTTTTTTTCAAATGTGTCTTCCTTCTCTCTCTCTCTCTCTCTCTCTGGTCTCTTTCAGTCATCAAAAAACCTACATGCTAACACAACATGTACCTAGTCTCAAGACAGCTAGACTCATTTTTTTTCTCTGTTCTGTCTTGTATTCAATTATACACACACATTCATTTTTATATCTTCCGTGTACCTGTTCACTTCTCTCTCTTTAAAGATTACAAACGTACAAGGGACAACCGTGGGTACTAATGAAGGTACACTTGAAATGATGTGAAACATGGAAATATTTTGCATATAAAATTTATTTATTTTTTTTGGACTCAATGCAGATTCTTTATCTTTTGCAGTTTTTTTTATATTTAAAGTCAAGTCTTAAATATTTTACAAGAAAAATGATTCATCTTCATTAATTTTTCTCTCTTTTTTTCTTCGAAATATGATTCAAAAATGACAAAAATCTTATGACCTACAGCTACAGCTTACACTGCCAGTGTACAGATAGAGGAGTAAATGATAAAATAACAAGTTTTCTATAATAAATATCTCAAGAACATGAAGATGAAGATGACATAATCCCAAATGTCAATGTCTACCACTTGCTCTCTCTCTCTCTCTCTCTCTCTACAAAGTTGCTCTCCAATCAGTTAAATGAAAATGATTAACATTAAATTCATTTTAGTTTAAACTATACGAGGTAAACATTTTAAAGCAAAGAAAATTCAAAAAACATTTTTTCATTGTGCGAACCTTTATCCCATAAAAAAATATATTTTGCACAAGTTTACAACTTAAACTGTATAATAATTATTTTAATATATTCCTGGACACTATGCGAGTACCGTGTGTTGCATTAATGTAAAAGAAATTCTTTTTAATTTTTTTTACTGAGAAAAAAAAGCTACTTTGCAATTCAATTTCAATGTGCAATGATACACACACGACTCTGTCTCTTTGAATTACGAGTACAAGTGTACAGTGTACTGATATTTCGCACTGTCAGCCAAGCCTCTTTTTCTCTGTACTCTTTAAAACGTTTAACATGGAATAATCTTGTAGTCCTCATGTCATTTAACATTTAACTCATTACATTTTTTTAAACTATGTCTGTACGCATTAATATATATAGACACACGTTTTAAAACATGATTTAAAAAAAATTGTTTTTGCTCCTATACTAATAATACATATATTGTACAAAATATTATTCAACTTTTGACTTTTGGCAGCTCATAAAATCAACTTGTAAACTTAATATTTAAACTTGATAGGAATACAACACATAATAAAATATATAATAATTTTAATTTATAAAAAAAAATATATTTTCTTGTCCATATTATGTATCTCATCTCAATTCTCAATTCTTTTTTTAAAAACATGTGCAAAAATCTTGTATAGTCTTTTTTTTCTCTCTCTCCCTTCAATTTTTTTTGCAATCTATACACAAAATGGGATTTCCTGGCGCCTGTCTTGTCTTGTATATATATATATATATATATATAAAGATAGAGAATATCAGAGTATCTCTATTTTTATGTGATTTTATGTCTTCATTTCCCAACTGGCCTTTTTTCACTCTCCAGCAACAAGAAGTGAGCCTAGGGCCTTTGGAATGTATTGAATATTGAATAAAATAGTCTCTCAATATCAAAATCGATGAGGAGTAATAGAATACTAGACGCAATGTGTATAGATTGCATCTAGAGAAAAGTAACAATTTTTTCTGTTTTGTCTATCTTCACAGTTTCAATTTACAGACAATCCTCTCCTCCTCCTCAGTCTTGTGTCCTAGTCATCAAAAACCATCCACTACCCCAACCAATATATTCTCCATGGATGTGTGTCCATATAGTCCAAGTCAATGAATGGAGACTTTGCTTGTTCTACAAGAGGGAGAGAGAGAGAGCCTATGAGTATCCTAAGGGATGTGTTGTTTGTTATATAATAAATATCCATTTTATCCAGTTGAAACTGGAATTATTACATGTACAGTAAAAAATGGAATTTGAGTAGCACAGTTAACTTTCATTCATATGTCTCTATATATACATGCATGTATTACATAAGTACACGCACTTTATTCTTAGAAATGAAATGGCAAGTCTCAATTTATTTTTCCAATATTAAAAATATTGTCAACTTTTTATATTTAAATTAAATATAAAAATTTTATGTAATGAATCATTTACATTTGTATTGTCATTTGGCAAAAATTTATATATATAAATTTATCTGTACTAAGCAAGTCCGAACCGGCTAGACATAAAAAATGAGAGAGAGACAAAGAGTCAAGAAAATGATTTTTATGTGTTATTTTTTTTATGTTATGATCAATACGTTTAATATACGAATGGTGTACCTTGTTCAAAAAAAATAAAACATGATTGAAAGTGGAGCTTTCAACGATATGAAAAATAATTATGTTACCACTCTCTGTCCTCTATCAGCTCTTCGACTGTCATTCTATTGTCAGTGGGGGAGGGAGACATGAAAATATATTTTATTTTGTGTATAGAGAGAGAGACGTGTAAAAAAATGGCAATATTTTCTGCATGCTATACAAATAAAAAAAATATTCTTTTTCTTTCCACCGCATAACTTTTATCTTCAATTTGATAAGATACTGAGAGAGAGAGAGAGAGAGAGAGAGAGAGAGGAACGATGAGTAAAAGGACAGGTAAGATAAAAAAGATTTTTCACATTTTTTGTATTCCCTATTCCCTTTATGTACAGTACAGTACACAATATACATTATTATTTTGGAAGAGTTACCAACCAATTACTTTCATGAAGCTCATCATTTAATATTTTTCCCCTCAAAAAAAAATATTCCCAACATCCTTGAGTTAATGGTGGAATATTAATTTGTAATATAAGACCAAATAAATTTTTATTCTGGAGGCAAATATTTAATATTCTGCACAAAAAAATTCAACAAATTCATTTTTTACACTGAAGACTTCCCTTACAGGGAATCTACAGAAAAGACAGAGAGAGAGAGAGAAAGAGTAATATTAGAGGGAGTCATCATGAAGAGGAAAAAAAATTGAAGATTTTTTGGATGATGACGGCGGTTGAAATGTGGGGGCTGAGGAATGAAAACCATAATTGAATATTTGTATGTATTTGGTATACCCATATTAATTAATTTATTATACAATATATATATACACACGATAAACGAGTAAAGTACCTAAAAACCTTTAGCTACTGCCAAACTGCCTACCTACATTTTGTGTTTTAGTCTTATCACCTTCACCTGAGCTTTGAGTCTTTGACTGAATGACTGAACTGATTTCATATTCATCCTACAAACTCAATGTACTTTAGTCACATTAAAGATGATCACGATCAACTCTCTCTCTCTCTCTTCCCAGTGTAGTGTTGTAAAACACGCAGAAAAAATGAATGAGGTACATCATATTATGTAAATTGACAATGGATAGTAATCGGCAGTTTTTTTTAGTGGGCCTCCTTAAGTCGGCAGTTTATTGGTCATCCTCATTCAAAGTCATCAGACCTTATAAGAAAGGTGAGAGTGTGTGTATAAATAAAATGCAAATGTTGAAAAACAAATAAAAAAACGGACCACTCTAATGAATGAAGAGAGTAAAAAATAAAAAGTGCAGGACAGTTGACGGGACACTGTGATTCTGTCCCATTGAGTAGGTGGGTGCAGCCGAGCAGCTGTTTTTGTTGGAATTTCTGCCCTCAATGACACAAACAGAGAATTTCTCTGACTTTTTTCTAGTGGCTCATCAGCTGTCACAGATTTTTGCCCGAATTTCTCTAGCCATTTAAATGTGTCGCAAAATATTTCTTTAGAATCAGAACAAAAAAACTAAAATCGAAAACCTACCTACCTGGTGGTCTGAGAGTCTGGAGCTTGAGAATAAAATTTTTTTTTGTTTGTTTTGGCCCGTCGACATTGTCAAAAAAAGGAATTGCGTGGAGTCTCCATGTCTTCAGTCAAGACTCGTCGTACACCCATCACAATTCTGTGGCAATGACAATGGGAGCCATGTTCATTGTGCTTGTGACACAAAAAAAAGAGATAGACATTTGCATTCGTTTATTCTCTCTCTCTCTGTCTTCCTTTTCCCTTCCTCATCCCGTATAAACTAATATCCCTGTTCCTTGACTGACGATAATAACAATGAAACCATTTTTTTTGACAATGACAATAGAACTCCCTCTCTATGTAACAACTTTTTGGCCCATTTTTACTGCACTTTTTTCTCTCTCTCTCCGATACTCACGTGCAAATACAATGTTATAAAAAATAAAACCAACATTCCTCCCATTTTCACTTTCTACACAAAAAAAGCTCTAAAATTGTCACCGTGTTTCAATTCAAAGATTTTTTTTGACTCAAAAAACAAAAAATTCACAATGGCTACACTTACCTACAGATGTATTGGCATTGGCAAAGATGAAAAGAAGTAAAATTTATTTTCTACCTTAAGAAAGTCTCAAAAAAAGAAAGCGCTTCATGGTGATCTTGTACATGAGAAGATAGCCAATCTTCCAAAAAAAAATTTAAGTGTAGAAATTGTCTACATTTTATATATTGAAAAGTCAAATATATTTTGTCCTGTATTTTTATATAAACTTTGCATTTGCTCTTGACTTAGTTATTGTTCCTCTCTCACAATTTCTGATCCATTTTTTTTTACTTCTATTCTATTTCCTCCCTTGTTTTTAGTTTATGCAAAAAAAAAAAAAACAAACAACAAAAGTGAATTCATGGGCGGGTGTCTTTTTGTCGTTGATGCGTTTGTTTTTTTTGAACAAGTACAAAAAAGGAGCCAAAATTTTTTTTACTACAAATACTATCCATGTAAAAATCCATGTGGCATTCAATTCTGACAGACTCTTTAATAGACACTGACAGCATCAGCATCCCTACAAACCACAACCACTTTCTTCTTCTTCTTCCATAATTTCCTTGAGGCTGAGGGAGGTTTCATAGTTTTCTCTCCCTCTCTCTCTCTCTCTCTCTCTCTCTCTTGTGTATGCCCGCAACAGTCAACACGAGTTTTGGAAAAGGGTTGATTTTTTTAAAAAAAAACTAGTGACTGAACTGAACTACCACCTAAATGCAAAAAAACCCCACAGCTCAATCAAAACCTGCCGAAAATTGGTTATGGGCCTTTTGGCTTTAACACTGGACTGGACAAGAAGAGGAGGAAGAGGGTACCCGTAGTTTTAAGTTGTCAAAAAAAAAAAAAAATTCCACCTGATGCCCTATTACTATTATTATTATTGTTATAAACTTCAACGCCTGTCTAGACTCTGGACATGAGACCATAATCGCTTGTATAAATCAAAAGAGAAAAAAGACCATGTAATTTGTCCATTAAAATCTCTCTCTCTCTCTCTCTCTCTCTCTTGTATCTTTACTTTGGTTGGTTGTGTACAGTCAAAAAGTTTATATTGTAATAATTTTCACGAGACTATACAAAAGAGCCTCTGAGAATGTGTCAAGTTTTTAGCATGCAAGTCTCTTTTGTGTACATGGGCTTGTTAGATGTATTGGAGAGAGAGAAGAGAGTATGAATGAGAAATATCTCTTGAAGATAATCTTGCTCTGACTTGTTACATGTATAACCATTACCCAGTTTAATTTATACAGCCATATTGCCTCTAAAAAACTATTTGTATGAGCTCCAAGCACGAGCCTCTGTCTCCCTTCATTTCCATGTTGGATAGAATGAATTGGCTCCATTTCTCTGTTTGTTAAAATTTATATTTATAACTCTATTCCCAACTACAGCCATTCTCTCTCTCTCTCTCTTAAGGTTCTTTATGATTCCTCACTTTTCTTCAAACCAATTAATGACTACAACTACATTTAAGGGCTATTCACTTGTACTCTTTGTTTTGTGGACTTGGAGCTAAACCCCTATACACATCTGTAGTGGAAAATATTTATTTTAATTTATTATTGGTCATTTAAATTTAATTTTGGTTAAAAAAATTCTTCTGGATAATATTTGTCTTATTTTTCATTCTTTACATTTACAATTTTCAACCGTAGGCACTTTAACCCCGTGTCACTTTTTATTTAAATAAAGAACATTCACCTTTCTCCTCCACGCGCCATGATTGTCCCATGTTTTGGCGTGGTTTGAGGTAAAATTTGATAAGAAATCTTCATTTTTTCATGTTCTGGAGAATGTTGACGGGATTTAATTGAATGATAAAAAATATTCAATAAATTTTAAAAAAAATCAAGGGTCAAGGGTTAAAAATTAAATGGGAATGAGAGGAAATAAATTTATGTATTTCATTTAAAAAATTATTAGGACAAATCTGATATCATCCATCAGCTGGATTGTAAATCAATGGAGATTGTATATAAAATAAACTCTTTTTTATTGCCTTTTCCTTAAGTTTATAAAAGACAGGCTTAGATCACGCAGCCTGATTTTGTGTATGAGTTATAACTGTATGAGCTATTGAATGCTGTACAGGTACATATATATATTATAAACAAAAAAAAAACTGAGACTGACCTGGCGTGGTATTGTATGGGCCAAAGTGAAGATGAGAAAGATGAGACAGATGAAAAAGGGCCCTTGAGGTCCTCTCAGTCTGGGAGTCCAACTCATGTTGAAAAGCCTTCAACTTGTCTCTCTCTGTCTCTATAAAAGACGAATCCCTTGGCGTGTTGTGTGTTCTTATTCTTTTTTAGACTCACTTTTTTTTGTCTATAAATATAAAGAGCTGACAATAAAAAAAAAAGTTTTGCTTTGTCGCCTTGTTTTCTCCCACTTTTAGAATTTGAATGGTCAAATTACGAGTGTGCCACAAGAATATTTTTTTTAATAAAACTCACAGTTCACTTAACAAAAAAAATTGTTTCTATTTTAGAATCCTAGAATCCTTACTCATTGTCCCATTAGATTTTGACTGGTGAGGTGGAGGACTTGGACAATATAATGGATAAATATAATCATTAATGTAATGACAATGGTTAATGTTTATGGAGAAAATTTTAAAACTTGTTCTCCTTCTCCCCCCTCCTTCTTATAATATTCACACACAGTGTCTAACTATCGTATTGATAGACAATAGGAGAGAAAACTGAGGGGATCATTAAAACCCACGTAAACTCATTAAATATATTAAGATGTTCACACTCTTCCCTTTATCTCTCTCTAGAACAAAAACTCATGGAGATGTGTACACACCAAAAAAAACATAAGCAATTTTAAAACATTTAATGTCCCTCCTTATTCTTTACTCCCAGTTCCAGATTTTCATACACTTTTTTTTAAACTCTTTATTGTCTCTTGCGCCAAAATGGTGATGATTATTTTCTTCAATCTATTATTATTTACTTGATGGGCTTTCACAAGGTGAAAAAATAAAACCACAGAGAATCAGAGATAGAAAACAATTGAGAGAATTATTTTCAAAACTGAAAAAACAAGGGGAGGGGTAAGGTACAGGACAGGTAGACTGACAGCAGACACAGACAAATCGTGTAAAAGTGTAGTTTTTTTCTTTTTGGTTTTTTCCTCTGGGGAATTTTCCTTTTGATCAAAAACAAGAGAAATTTATGGTTGATTTTATATCCTCAATTTTTTTCCATCCGATTTTTTTTTCTTAATGGTATTAAAAATGTTTTCTAGGGGATCTTGTTTTTTTTTGAAGCCAGTTTTTTTTGAAAGATTGTTCAATTGATTTGATCTTGATCAACTGATGAAAAGTTGATTGTGGATCTGGAGCGTACACTTAAAAAAACACACACTGTGACTATTAAATAAATCCAAGTGAATAAATGGGGCCCACCTGGCCAGGTGATGAGGACCGTAAATAATAATCAAGAGCGTCCATCCGCAAAATCACTTGTAGTTCTCTCTCCTTTGTTGGTAAAAAATGGAGGTTAAATCACACAAAAAAAAGTCACACTCACACTAATTTTCTCTCTCCGCCTTCCTTTAAAAATTGTTTTCTTTTTGAGATTTTGTGCCACCTTTCTGAAATAATCAAGAAAATTTTTTAGTTTTGTTTTTTTTCAATGTAAAATCTAAAATAAATTTTACCGGTGAAATGTTAAAAAATTACAAAAAAAACAAAAGGCTTTTAACCTCGTTAAGGTGTTACTATTTATGTGTTGAAGAATAATGAAAAAGTTGCAAAAAAAAATTATTGTCTAGTTATGTATATTGTAATGGCTTGAATATGTTAAAAATAATAATTTTAACTCTTCGTAATGCAATGTAATGAGGTTGAGAATATGTAATAGGATGAGTAATAAAAATAATAATAATTTTAAAATAAATAATTTACAGACACATTATTTGTCTTGTGGGTTGTTAATTAACATAGAGAACAATTGTATAATTATTAATTACCGGTAATTTGTCTTGTTGATTTTAATCTCTACTCTCTCTAACTCTAGCTATAAATATATTTGTAGTACAAAATCAACAAGATACTTGTCTGATGGTAGTTAATTGAATAATTATTTCTACTAATAAAAATACTAATTAAAGTACTAATTAACTATATTTATTTACCCACAAAATTATTCAGATTATTGACAAAAATTTCTCTTTGAATTCTGATAGACAAACAAAAATAAATAAAAAAAATCTTACTTGATTAAAAATGATTGATTGAGGATTGGACACAGAAAAATGATGAAAGAGGAAGTTTTTTTTGAAATAAAAATAAAGAAATGGCAGAGACACACGACTCTCTTGACTCGGCGAGCTTGAGCCGACTGAAACAGAGTTTTTGAACTTGTTCTACAGATACTCCATTGCGCCCATTTGCTTGGTGCTTTTACACACACTCAAAGATTTCTAGTGTAGAGGCAAGTGAGAGAGAGAGAGATTTTTAGCTCTGGCTTTACTCTCCTTGTTTATCCTCTCGCCTTGTGGTGGTGCTTATCATTTTAGTTTTTTGGCCCTACATCTTTCTCACATGTGCACGTAACACACACTTTGTATCAGCAAAGAAAGAAAAAACCTTAGTGCCTGTGCCTTAGTATTTTACACCCTCCCAACAATACCGTGTACACAATGAAAGCCTTTAAACTTCATTAAAAAAAAGTCTCATAATATTTCTTAACTCATATGATCAACTTGCCTTTAAATACTTAATAAGAGAGACCAGGGCATGCACTGTATTAGTACGAAGGTTCAAAAAATATTTTTTGGCTTGACCTAAAGGCTCTGTAGTGTGTAGTACACTTGTTGTTGTAGTGTAGAGATATTTCTCCATTCTCATTCTCCAGCCTCCAGGTTTTGAGTCTACTTGTCCATTTTAAGGATGGAACACCCAGTTGAAAAAGTGTACACATACAATTGAGATAGAGATATGTTCTGGCTGTGTATAATAAAAGTGACTTGGAGGACTGTGTACATACAATTTTCTAACAAACACAAGGGGAGGAGGGGGAGCCCAAGAGCACATGTAAATATTTCCAAAACTCAATGTGTTATGTAATACTAATGGAAATCAATGATATATTGTTTATATATATATATATATATATATCAACATATACAGTCCAAAAAAATCTTTCTCTATGTGAGACACCTTTGTTCCTTTTGATACTCGTAAAATACAGGGAGATGGTACATAAGTATATAAAACTTTATTTTTTTGTATTATTAAAAAATTATATGTAGGATAATAATATGTACAAGTGGAGCGAGAGCAAGAGATAGACATTTTAAGTTTTGAGTGTCCAATTGGTTGAGCTACATAGGTTTTGCATATCAATATATTATTTTCCATTAGTCATCCTCTTCATTATACTATCAAACTCACTCATGAGATAGAGATAGGAGATAGATAGAGGAGGAGGAAGAGGATTGAAAATTTATAGAAAAAAATGAAGAGAGAGGAAAAACATAACATTGATTATTAAATATAGGATAAAAAAAATTGTATTCACACCTTTAACCATAATTTTTATATGTGGTACTGGCCCTGGTACTGGTATTGTAGTGTACAATTTGTAAATTGTATCGGATAGAAAAGGTTGGCCCATTAATCAGAAAAGAATGTTTGGCCTGATAAAAATCATTTTTTTAATACTATTGTTGTATCTTTTTTTGTGATAATAAAAATATTTTTCGGTAGTACTCGTAAGTGTTACGTATGTAAGTGTACCCTACCACAAATTGGACTTGTATTTTGTACACCGAAATGGATACTGGAGAGTAAATAAATTAAGGAGAATTGGATGATTATTTTTTTTCTTACAGTAGCTTAGAAACTGGAGCTGGTGTTTGATATGGAGAATTTATTGATGAAAAATCTCTCTCTCTCTCTTGGCTAATGATCAAGGGGAAGAAGTTGGAACATCTTCATTTTAGTGATAAAGTTGACCCCGAGTACATGGACAAGGAGTAAGGAGTAATGAGAGAGAGACTAGGGAAGCTGTCAAGATGTATATGTAATTATTATTAATGTAGAATTATTTATTGGACAAATTGTTTCATCTCTCTCTCTCTCTCTCTCTCTCTCTCTCTCCATATTCCATACTGATAATGTATTCACTCTGTAGAGCTGTAGAGGTTTCAAATTTTTCTATGTACGCGTGTGCCTAGAATTTATAGACGAAATCCAAGGAGCGTCTCTCTCTCTCTCTCTTGTTCACCTCTTAGTTTTTGTGTACAAAAAAATTCTCCATAGTGAGACTTGACTCATCCATTCAAGAAAGATGAACATGTGAAAAAAGTAAGAGTAAGAGTGGAACTGGAAATGAAGATGCTGTTTAAAATTATTAACATTATAATACCCAACTTACAACCATAGCGCCTTTCTTTAATAAAAAAAAAAATTTGTAGACTTAATAAACGCGTAAAGGATCTCCCAGTCGGAAGAGAAATGATGAGTTAACCATGGTTCGTGTCATAATTGGCAATCATGATGGAGAGGATTTGTTCAAGAATTTCTTTTTTGTTTTCAACCAAGAAGGCTCCATTTTTTTGTACTAGTATCTGTACTCGTTCATAATACATAGAATAAAACATAATAAAAAGAAATGACCAATTAGGATGAAAATTAGTCTTTTTTTACCAAAAAATTCTCCATCTCATGATCATGTTATCCAAAATATTGTAAAGAAAAAGTAAAGAATTATTTTTTGATAGTGAAGATTTGGAGAGGCGTAACAAATTTATTTTTATTGAGCGGCTAATTTCATTTATAAATGTTTATTAATAGTATTTTAATTAAAAAGTATTTTGTTGGCAAAAAAAATGCAAAAGTATTTAATTATTTTCTAGTCATGTTTACAGATTACAAATAAATCCAAAACTTGAAACGTCTTGAAACATAAGTTAAAAATTAACATGAGATTTATGGGAATAGGAAAAAGCCACAGCCACAGGTAAGTAAACACTAAACAGGAACTCGGCTTGTGGTTTGAAAAAAAAACAATTACATGGTAAATTGGGAAATAAAGATGATGATGATGACCCACAGATCTGGACCGACAATTGTAAATGAAATTCATAGAAAAAAACAGAGAGAGAGAGAGAGAAAAGGACTGAGAGGGGGGTACTCAAGGGAATTGTTGTAATTTTAAATGTTGCCACCCCAGGGGCTCTCTATTTTTTTACTTCATCTTCATCCCTTGTGCGTGCCTAGTAGTTTAACTCTTTCTAGTTGTTCCAGGATGCAATGGATTTTCATAATAATCTGTGAGGGGGAGGGGGTGAATGTAGTGCGTGTGTTAAATACTTGGGAGCAAACAAAGCTCACGTGAGACTTGAAAGAAAGGAGAGAGAGATTTTTACAAAGGACAGTGTCTAAAGTGTACAAATACAGATCCTAGAAAACTTTACAAGGCTCATGAAGTCATGATGAACGTCCGCATCACAACAGAGAGAGAGAGAGAGAGATTTGAAGAATGTACAGTTTAGAGGGAGACGTTAATATTAATGTTAATATACAAGGGACAAAAGCACACCAACAATATTTATATATTTTTTTCTAGTGTCTTCTCCATCTTTGTATACTTATTCAGTGTGTTATTTTAACTCTCCAAAAAATTCCAACACTCTCTAAAAAAATGTTGGAGAGAGAGACCGGCATTTTTTTATGTGGACAAGATATTCATGGTACAATAGAAAATATTATTTTGAAAATTGAAGAGTAAGCAAATGTAAAAAACAGCACAAGGGAAAACTGTACAAGTAGCATGAAGTAAAAATGGTCGTAATATTTAATATACAAGTATTTTGTACACACTTTTTTTTTTTTCTCTCTCTCTCTCTCTCTTTTATATCCGTATTACTATTAACCTTTCCGCTTTTGCCTTTCAGACAGGCATGACACACCTGTTTGCTTGCCTCTCTTCTTACAACTTGCACTTGTTCTTCAACCTTTTCTTCATCTTGTTCCATTCCCTCCGTCTTCTTCAGTACAGAGCAGAACAAGAGGAAGAAGTTTGATCCCGTCAAAATTTTCATGAGGGCTTATTTAGGAAGTTTTTTTTTGTTTACTAAAGTCGAAAAAAAGTCATCTCTTTTTTTTAAATTTATTAAATTTTTTAGTTTTTTAATCTCTTCTTGAGAAAAAGTATTTGGAGTTTTTTTTAGTTGTAGCAGGAACTTTGTCAAACTTTACATTTAAGTACTGCCCTAAGGTGAATCAGGTGATGATGTAATGGACCATGGCAAATAAAAAAGTTTTGAGAAACTTAAAATTTTAAATTGCAGAAAACTTTTATTGGTATTTTTTTTCGCTAAAATATTTATTGCATAATTTATCTTTTTATCATAGTCAAAACCAGACAAAAGGATAGATTTTTTTTCTTCTTTTTTCTTTTTGTAATCTTCTTTTTTAGTTGTTAAATGACAAATTTGTATAATTAATTTTTTTTAACTTGTCTACCTCTTTTATTTATTTTTTTTCACTTATTTTTATTCATTACATTATGTGAGTCAAAAATGTTGTTTGTCGGACATGGACCTATAGCTATAGCCATTGTTAGAAAAGAAAAGTTGATTTTTTAAAAATAAAATCGTTTTTTTAAAAAAATACCTCAACCTACGTAATAGAAAATAAATGTACCACGTAAGTTACATAAATAAATTTATTCTGATGTTTTTCTAGTGACTTTTTTATCTTTTCTCTCCAACATTTTGACTTTTAGTTAGAGTTAGAAGGTTAATTAAGTATACAGAATACACTTGAATAGCTAAGTAGTCTCGGCGTTTCTTTTGTCGTCATGTCAAGTTTAACTTCAACCAGGGTGGCATGTCACATGGGACACATGTCACATTATGAAAAAAACTTTTTTTTTCTTATTTTTATTCAACAAAGAAATGTAATGAGTGTCATAAAAAAATTCACAGTTTACAGACAAACTTTGTAGTTTACGTTAAACCACGAGACTGGACCAAAATGGAAAGATGCGATGCATTAAAAAGATTTTTCAGTTTGGTTAAAATTCCTTTTAATTCTGTGTTTTGAGGCCAATGCATTTTTATTAGTTTTCTCTCTCTCTCTAAATTTAAATGAGATTCATTAATTGTAATTTTAGTTTGACATTAGACATTAAAGAGACTTGAAAATGGAGAGTGAGAGAGGAAATGTAAATGTTTTATATTTAAATCGAAAGGGTGCGTCATGAATTTAGATAAAAAAAGGGAGAAGACAGTTATGAAGATTAAACGATTTGACAATTAAGAGAAAAGAAAATGATATAAAAAAAATGTTTCTTTGTACTTTTCAATCCTAATGTTAACATTCCCATTGTTTTTTAGGTTGGTCTTCTTTAGAGAGAGAGACAAGAAAGTCATAAAATAACATGGATTCATGAGCGACCGATTGACCCACACCCACAATTAACATGATCAACATCAAAAACTATTTTTTTTTTCATCCAATTAAATGTATTCTTAGCACCCCATGTGTGTAATAGTCATCCTTACAATGTGTTGACTTGTCTGGTGCTGGTCCTTAATGATGAAAATCACCTACTTTAGATTGTACTTTACAAGTAGCCAAAAAGCACAATTAAATTTTTTTTGAATAACTTTTCTTTTGTAGGGCCTATATAGTACATTTTGCCCAATTCAAAGCCTTTATTCTCGTTTCTGACTCATCATTTTATTCCACTTTTTTTGGCTATTATGTACTCCAATTTGTCTCTTGAATTTCAATAGTCAATTTAGATGATATGACTCAATGATAAATCACTTTATCATATTTTATTTTGCACAAAAAAATTTATTTTACTTGTCATTTGTCATTACGAGCTACATAATGACAAATTTGTGTCTTGCCCTCTAGCCTTTAGTGGATGAGGTCACACTTAAAATATTAAGATGATTAAATATTTTAGAGTTCAATTAAATTGACAAATTTAAAAAATATTTAGGACTTTTGCAAGTTCACTTCATGTATATTACAGTAAAACTAAAATCCCCACAACTTTCTTTAATTTGGTAATCAAAAAACTGCAAACTGCAAAAAACTGCAGGACTGCAATTTCCTATTACAATTACCTAGAAGTCGTACACCCCTCCCCCCATCATTAAAATAAACTTTTTTCAGTTGAAATGGTACCCATATCCATACCTACAGTATGACCATAAAAAAGAGTTGATGTCATGATGCATTTATTACCGTGACCATTTTTTATGATGGTGGTCGTGATGCCATTTGATATGTGCTCTGAATGTGATTAACAAATTGACTAGATGATTGTTGAGTGATTAAACATTTAATTTTAGTCCTTGTATGTGCTCCTGCCTGTCACGACTAAATTTGTCATGGCCCCTGTTGGCATTCAACCAGTGCAAAGGGTGGGGAGAGGGGGGATTGAATATGGAGATTTTGTATGAAACTAAAACACAAAATCAAGATCATGTCATTCATCCATCTTCTCTCTCACGTACTCTCTCTCTCCCTTGGGTACAACACATTGACAAATTATTCAACATTACAAGTACAAGCAACAAGAGTAAATTGTAGACTCGTTGTCTAGACTATTTCAAGTACATGTCCAGTGCATCTGGAATTTGCAATTAAAATTATAAATGCATAACCATCATAAACAAAGTCAAGTGGATGACTGCATTCTTTACAATGTAAAAATGTAATTTATTCTACATTTTTATTTTTATGTATCAAGTTTTTTAATTTATTATTTTTTCTACATTTTTTTTGTAATGACACAGTCTATGTTATTTTAATTTTTTATTTATTTAATTGACAAAAAAATTAACACGATTTTAATTTTTTGTGAATTTTTTTGTAAAGACACATTCTTTTTAGGTGAGGTAGTTGTAAAAAAAAGATTGGGCGGTTTTGAGAGATATTTTAAATGATGAGGAAGAGTGTTAATTAATGTTGAAGATTTTTCTTGACGATGAACTCATTTTAGTCATTACTTTTTAAGTTAATTAATTTTCATTATGTCATTTTTTTAGTCATGATTCAACCGTTGTGAACAAAGATGAATTTTTGAACTAAGAAAGAGTGTCCCTCTGTCTCGTTCGAGAGAATTTTTGGGGGAGATTTGGCCCGCCCGTCTCCTCTAGAGATCGCTGGCTATGGTGAAAGAATCTTTGGCTAGATTCAAAAATTAAGAAACCTTTCCCCTCTAATCGCTGTTAGAAGTTTCATAGAAAGTTACACTAACCAAAAGTTAATTTGGTTTTGTCTTCAATTCAATCTGTAAAATAAACAATGAAAATTAAAATTATTTAAGATGTTCCAAATGTTAAAATTGACATACATTCAAGTCACTATTCTTGAATTTAATATTTTTGAGTAAAATATTCCAGAATTTATTGATCTTAAAACTTGAGACTAAAAAAGATGAGTCATTTTCCCATATTCAAAATAGATCAATTTTCTCAAATTTAAGTTGAGCATGAAAGCCATTTAATTTGCACAAAAAACTTGGAGAGCGTGTTTGTAAGACACTAAAATTGTATCTGTACTAAAAATATATATCAAAAGGTAAGGCTTTGTACTAAAAAACATTAATAAATTGTTAAAGTAAATTTGGGTCAGTTGAGCCATCATATTAATAAAGATAATGTCTCTCTACATATACAATAAATATTTTGACCATACATGGCTATCCCTATACAATGTACAGTGTACAACTCGACTACATCGTTTCTCATGTAAATTCATCATCATGACATGGACAAAAAGCCCCACTGACTTTTTCTCTCTTAAATCCCATTCTCTCTCTCTCTCTTCCTCAGTCTTCCTTTAATGTACTTTGTCAAGAACACAAAATATAAAAAAAGTCACATGAAAAATGTACAAAATTCTTAAAAAAATTGCCACTTTATTTGATCAACTATTTTCACACCCCCTCCCCAAAAAATAAACAAATAAAAATACATTTTGCACTTATTAAACATAATTTGCAAAATAAAAACAAAAAAAAATTCACGTAAAATTCTTAACTCACAAAGTACACAAAAAAAACAAATTTTTAGTCTTTTTTTAGTGTTTTCCTTGATAAAACAAGACAAAAAAAAGTAAAAGTGGATAATGAGGGATGAAATTACATGGCAATTTAAGCCAAGAATAATCCCAAAAAGTTTGATAAGAAAAAAGATATATCTACATTAGAGACAAGACTGTGTATACAATAAGAGTCAACGTTGACTGATGGTTGTAATTAATACGGAAACCACAAATGCATTTTTTTTTCTCTTCCTTCTCTTTTCTCCTATTTGATCCACATGTTTTGTTCAATTGCCTTTCCATATGATTAGCCATCACATGCTTTCTATAGAGAGTACAGTCGACTGTAGTGGTAGGTAATTTTCTTCTTATTCTCTTTGAGCCTATGTGTGCCGGTTTTCTATTTGCTTTGGCTGTCTCTCCACTTGTCTTGTTGTTGTTTGGTTGGAGAGATTTGTGGTTGTAAGTATAGAACAAGATGGAGAATGGAAATTGCCAAGTGGCCTCTGACGTTTTCGTACAGACGCACAGAGCACACACAAGAAAAAAACTAAGGAAACTAATGGTGTCAAGACAAGGGAGAACAATTATTTGGAATTGGAGATGAAATAAACTGGGTAACAGGTGGGATTGAAAGATGGATGCCGTATCTTTATTATTATCACTCTAATTTTTTTTTCTCTTTATAATATTTCTCTCCATTCATTCATCACATTCTTCTTCTTCGAGATCATTCCTCAAAGTTTCTTTCTTCAAAATCAAGACAAAGAGAAATTCTTGAAATAAACAAAAAAAAAAGTCTTGAAATTTGTCAACAGTAGAAAAGAAAGAGAGAGACATTTTAATGGCATGACAATTGTAATGTTAATGTACATTTGACTTTTAGGTTGGGCACATATGGTGTATTTTTTTTATTCAATGCATTCAATGCTACGACTATTTTTTTTTCTACGGAAGAGGAGACGGATTGAATGTAAAAATAGCGATGGTGTTGACAAGCGGGGTGAGAATGTTTCCAGACTGCATAATTCATGAGATTCAAAGACTTTCAAGACCCACACACGAGCACAATGCCAGTCCCATTCTCACTGTCAATGCCATGAAAATGGGAAATAATTCCTCATGAGTGAAGCGCCCTTTTGTTTCTTTGGGCAAATCAATAATTTACATTAAATCAAATATAAAAAATTTGTACCATCCTGTGCACTTTTCATATATTTTCCAAAATAATTTATATCAGCACTTTCTCTTTCTCTCTCTCTCTCTCAAAAATTCCTATGTCTAAATAAAGAAAGAGATGAAATAATAATAAAGACTCTGAAATAATATGGCTAATAATTATAATTTTTTTTCTCACCATTGGCATTTGCATTGTCACACTCGTTTAAGGGGGCACGTGACTAATATTTTTTTAGACAGATTGTCATGAAGATACATACAGGACACATAGTGAGTAGTAATGATTATGTGATTCGCTTCAATTCAGTGTAACGCCATCATCCAAATCCTGCGTAAGAACTCCAGCTACGCACAAAATAGTCTTCACTTCCTCTCATTCTTCTTTTTGTAAAAAAAAAATATTGTGTGTTCATCGTATTCATCTCTCTCCCTCATCCTTCTCCACAAGAAAAATATTCTTGAACGTGAATGAACATGAAAAAAAAGGAAGAGAATCAGGGGAAATCAGGGAAGGTCGTTTTTTTATTTCTCCCTTTCTCCCTTTGTACAATTTTTGTAACATGTATCGTTGTACATTTCCTCACTCTAAAAATTCTCTCTGGTTAAAAGAAGAAGTGGGTGGTAAAATAAAAGGGGACAGGCTCAAGACTCAAGAAAAAACTCATGGTCGGCCTCTCTCTCTCTCTCTATTTAACTTCTTATTGACACTGACGGCATTCAAAAAAGGGGGAGAAAAAAAAGGTCACCTTTCTTGCCATTTTCTAAAACAGTTTGAGATGAACCAACCGTTTTACTCTCTTTCTCTCTCTCTCTCTCATTTACAGTTTGACGTTAAGAAAATAATCAAAAAAAATAAATGTTTGAGCAAATTTTAATCCTTGCAAAAAAATAAAAAATTCTATTTGTACTCACACATTACAAAAAAATAAATCATTTGTTTTTTCATTTGAAATCAACCAACTGGTCAAACCATCAAAATATCAGAGAAATTTCTTTTTTTGTGTATAAAATTAAAAGAGTTTTAAATATAAAAATAAAAGAGCCGCAAAATTTAATTTTAAAAAGTTTAAAAATATAACCTTGTAAAAAAATAAAATTTTATTTTGAGACTATTGTAATCATTCTCTTGAGTTTATATTTTTTGTATATAAAATAACTTACAAATTGTATGTAATATACAACAGTAGAGAGTAGAGATAAAGTAGAATAAAGAGTATTTAGATAAATGTATAGATATTTTATATACAAAATAAATGATGCGGGGGCACTCTCATTCTCTAACTGTTTAACTGTTGATACTGTGCATGCAACTGTCATGAAAATTCCATTCAAAAGGAGCCCTTTTATCTCTCAATATAATTACATTTGTACATACTATTCTGCATCCACTTCCATACACAAAGAGAGAGAGAGAGAGTGGGAGCAAGAGCAAGTAAAAATAGTGGCGGGTAGAGAAAGAGAGAAAATTTTTGAATTAGTTATACTCACTCTACGACTATACTCAGTATAGTGTAGTCCTTTCCCCCTTTTCTCCATAGAAAATGGTTATAGAAAACTCCCTATATATTTTTATACGAGAGAGAGAGAGAAGGGCGTTATCGAGCTCGATTTTGCTTTCGCCTTTTGCCTTGGAAAGGTTTGTGTCGGGTGAAAGACGCAGTCGCATCTGCCCTTTTTTCCAAAAGAGAAGGGGGGCTACCCCAAAAATTCTGAATGCTATACTCCAACACTATAATACACTTTCCAACTCCTCGTCCTCTTTTTACCCAAAGAGAGAAAGAGAGAGAGGCTACTTCTACAGTCTCTCCAGTAGTTTTCAAGTGTTCCTTCCATTCTGAGCTCAATCAATTTAAGGCTCCTTTCTCTCTCTCTACAAAAACCTCCAAACCTCAAGGTTTTTTTCTCTTAACCTCAAATTTTTTAGTGTTCAAAAGTGACAAAATATTTTGGGTGAAAATTTTGACTATTTGTTCAGTGTTGAAAAAACAAGAATAAAAGTGTTAAAAAAAGTGTGTTAAAAAAAGGAGAAAACTAGGGCCAAGGTCTTTGGGAAACCCTGTGGCATTTGAATTTTGACAAGAAATAAAAAAAAAGACGCAGAATAAAAAAAAAAGGAGAGGCAAGTCACTCGGAAGTCTTTATTACGAATGTAAACCTTTTGAAAATATTTTCACTTTTACTTCTTTTACTACTTCTTTATATATTTCTTGAAGAAAAAAAAATTAGAGAGCATCTTTACATAAGGAAGAGGCACAAAAAAATAATTTATTGTCGTTATTACCATTTCTAGTACTATTGCTTAGGGTTATGAGTATTGGCATTGTCATCCTCATCCTCATCACATGGCAAGTTCCGTTTTTCATACTGTGCCATAAAAAAGAAGGCGGAATTAAATTGCTCCTTTCTTTTTCAAAGGAGAAAGTTTCATAACCTCAAAAATCTTTTTTTTCTCCTTCATTTCATTCTCTTCATTGTATAAAAAAAACCAAGGGCGGTTTTTTTTCGTGACAATACAGTGCAATGATTTTGATAATGTTGGAGAGAAAGTAAAGAGAACGTAGTAAGAAAACAATGGAGGGAGAAAATAACAGATGCTCATCACAAATCTTCTCTCTCCCTTCCCCTCCTTTAATTTACACAGTGTCATTCTATTCTCATGGTAATTTACACCGAAAAAGTCATTGTCTGCAGTTTAAAGAGAGAGAAAATGGCCATTTTTTAGACCACAAAAATGTCTATATTTTATAAAAAGGAGACTCGTTAAAATTACGTTTGCAAATTGTAACCTTGTGTCATGTGTCTTTTTTGGAAAGAAAAACTTTCTCTTTAATTTTAAGCTCTTTTCTCAAATCTTTTCTTAAGGAGTTTCTAAGAAGAATGGAAATGGACTGACTCATCTTTTTTTTAAGGGAGGAAGAGAAAGAAGAAAAGAAGATTTAAATTATCCCTTGATTTTAATATTCATTTTCTACTTTGTTACTTTTGTCGAGACCTCCTATAATTGGATTTTATTTTGTTGGAAAAAGACTAAAAGATTTTCTTTCCTCTTTATCTTCTTCTTCTTCTTCAAAAAAGGCATTTTGTGCTTGGGCCTGTGCGTGCTGATAGATTTTTGATATCGTCATTGTCAATCTCAAGACCCCTCTTTTCTCTTAAGGTATCCCATAAGAATCAAAGAAGGTTGCGGAAGTGTACAAAGAGAAAGTAAAGAGAAAGTAGAAAATGGGAATTGGAAACACACCGTTCCGTACTCTTTTCCCTGTTGCTCTCATTTAAATCCTTTTTTCTTTTATGTTGACATCCCCACACTCTCCTCCACATGAGAGAGAGAGAGAGAGAGAAAGTCCATGAGTATGAGACCTTTCCCAAAGATTTTATCGTCTTCTTCTCCCTCCTTTAAATGCGAGTGACGTTCCCTTTGACTGAAAAAAATAACCACAAAAGGAGAGAGAGAATTTGAATAGATCTCACGTATTATTCCACCTCAAACTTTACAATTTCTATGGTTTTCACTTTATAACACAAACTCCTTTTTTTAGACTTTCCCTTTCCCTTTACACAACAAGAGAGAGAGGGAGACGAGAGGGGAAAGTAAAACCAAGCCAAATGAAAATATTTTTACCCAGCCTAAAAGAAACCTTTGAACAGTCAAAATGTCTAAGGAGTGACACGGTGGTCTCTGTCTCTGTCTCTGTTGAGCAGAACAACAACAAAAAAGGGGGATTTTCAACGAGTGTAAATAATACACAAAAAAAATTCTTCTCTCCCCTCAAAAAATATTTACACCCCTGCAAGTTACTTTATTTGGGTGAATTTAAGTGAAATTGAATTTATTTATTGAGAATTTTCACAACGGGAATATCCATACCCCTCCCCCTCCTCTTTCTCTATCTCTCTCTCTAGTCTTTTGTGCTTGTCTATGTAATAGTGAACAATTTTATAAATTTACACAGCAAGCTGTTCCTCTCTCTCTCTCTCTCTCTCTCTCTCTCTTTCTCTCTCTGTAGAAATTCAATACAAAAGAGAAGGACCGATGCAGAGAGAGAGAGAGAGAAAGATTTATTAAGGGATTTGGAACATTAAGGATTTTATACGAGTAATTCTAACTGGCAGTCAAGAAATTTATTTTCACCAAAGTGAAGAGAGGGGAAAGTAGAGAGTAACCACTGGGAAGATTTTCTTTTCAAAAAATCTTTCAAGTGGTAAAAATTGTTCCTTATTTTTTTATTTCTATTCTCTCTCTCTCTCTTTTAAATGTGAAAAAAATTACTCTTCTCCAAAAGATTTGTCAATGATTAAATAGCCTTAGAGAAAAAAAACCAGCAAACATTTTTACTTAATAGTGGGACAAAACCCAAACACGAAACTGTTTTGCTTTCACTGAAATAAAAATTTTGGGAAATGCAACAAAAACATGAAAGGTCGCTTTCTTTTGACTTTTTCCTAGCTTTCTTCGTCGTAGCAAATAAATAGCAAAAAAAAACTTATTGAAGGACCGATGAGAAGGAACATATGGCCAAAAAAAATTTCTTTTTCCTTTTCTTGACATTCGGAGAGGGGGGAGAGACGTTGACTAACTGTAAGAATTTGTTGTGATTACACACCTTTGCGTGCTCACAATGTAATCTTGATGAGTAAAGTATAGAGAGAGGAAAAAATGGGACTAATTTTCGTTTTATTTATATACCTCCGTTCCATTATATTATTATATAATATTAAGGTACCTCTAGTTTGTAACGTAAGGTATAAACTACAATTATATCAAAAATGATATGGCGTATATTTTACTACACGACGCTAATGGCCCACAAACAGTTTCCCTCTCTCTCTCTCACAGAAAAAAATAAGATGGCTAATATAATGCTATTAAAGTAATACTTGTGCCAAGAGTTTGAGTCTACGCATAAAATTTATTTTATGTATGTCTTTGGGTTATACTACAAAAAGGATACAGTTTTTGGAACCGTGGTTTTGTGTTCTTCTATGGGAACTGGGGACTATGAAAATTCCGGGCCAAAACATTCCCAAAATCGAGTCTCTTTGTTAAAATTCTATTTGCAAAATTTCTCTCTCTATCTCCGCCACATTATCCATGCCTACTCAAGTTAGAGTGTACGACTATATCAGTGTAAAGGAGGTTGAGACACGTGCTCATTACCCATTCAAACTTTACGTGAAGCTTGACTGACTTTTTCCCTTTTTTTGTTGAGGAGAAAGCAAGAAAACTTGGTTTGGAAGAAAATAAATTGTTCAATGACACACACACACCAATGTAGTTTGAATAGGGCAGTGGCAATGCAAGTGAAAATCCTTTTGGGGGGAGAAAGTGCGAGAATTTTTTAACATTTGAAAAAATAAAGAGCAAAGGTAAAGGTAGCTTTCACTATGAATAGAATCTTGTCTTATCTATAGTAAAAAAAATGTAAAAGACTTAGAAGAGAAAGAGTACTTGAGGGTGAGACTGAAAAATGTTGAATAGATTTTTATAAAGAAAGCTCAAAATTTTGAAACTTGACTCTGACTCCAGACTCCCCTTTTATATAAATTTTTTGGTGAAAAGTGTTTTTGTGGTATCAATATCAGAGAGAGAAAGCGTCTCTATCAATTTATGTGAAACTTTGTTTACCTTCTTATTTATCCAGAGAGAGCCCAGAAGAGAGAGAGAGAGAGGCGTAGAACTCTCTGGAAGGGACTTGAGTTTGAATTATGCACAAAATGGATTCCCCAACCTCCGTATGAATGTCAAGAGAGAGAGGGATGGTGTAGAGTAAAAAAGGGGAAAGGCTGGAGACTGTCTATTGATTTGCATAGGGAAAGTAAAGGAAAGCTTTACCATGTTCATACAAATACCCAGTTTTCTTTATGAAAGGTGACACCATCTCCATTATCCATTCACCCCCGTGACTCTCATCACAGGAAACCTTTTCCTCCACCTCATCTTCATCCTCCCACACTTTTTTTCATTCACACACACAGAGAGACAGAGAGAGAGAGAGAGAGAGAAAGGAGCGTGGGACTCGTAAAGGGTAGGGAGTATGGGGCCGCGTTGACGGAGGATTGACAATTAAGAATGTGACAAATTTTTCATTCCCCTCCTTGCCACCATTATCACTTCTTATGCTCCGCTTCCAAAGTAGCCCTCAAATAAAAAAAGAGATTCTCCACATCTACAATCATGCTGATGCATGTTTGCTCAATCGATTAGTTCCGCGTCCAGTCCACGTTCAGTTCAGACCACGCCGTTTTTCTCATTCACTTTCTGCGTCTTTTTCTCTCTAGTACAGTAGTCTATAGGAAAAAAGGGAGAATTTGACTGTATATCCTAATTTTGTACTGAAAATAGAGCAATTTGAGCCCATGTTTTTTTAAAAGTGGCAATGGAAATGTTTCTCCCTGCTTTCTCTTGTCAAGAGAGAGAGAGAGGGGAAAAAAGAGTTGCAAAAACATTTTATGTAGGTTAAGCTGCCAAATTTGTACACTTTGCACACAAACACACACACACAGATAGCTGGGAGAAAGTGGGAGTAGTGACGTTCAACTAAGTGTGAAGGTGGAAAAAGCGAAGAGGAATCCTCATCCCAACTTCCGCCATTCTCATCCTTCCCTTTGCCTTATATGAGGCAAGTATTTTATATATAGAAAGTGTATCTTTTTATATGGAGGAGAAAGTAGGGAAAGTGAGGTAGTAATCACTGCCGTAAGCCCTGCAGAGAAACAGATGCTGCCTTTTCCTCTCTTAAACATTTTATAGAGGAAATATACAAGTTTGGCTTGACTCTCCCTAAAAGAAAATAACATGATAGTGGCTCATAATAATATTACATAATATTATATATCATTATTATACTTATATATCTACTCCAGGCCATTAGTTAGCTTTCTCTCTCCGTTGACTTTTGCTGAGAGAGAGAGAGAGAGTACAGTGAAACTTTGAAGAAAGTTATTTTTAAATATTTTATTTCTTTTGTACAGAGTTTCACTGTGCAAGAGAAAAGGAGAAAAAGGGAAAGGAGCTTTCAACTCAACCCATTTCCGCTCATGTTATATGTACAACAGGATAAAAATCGATTCTTTGACTGTTTCTCTTTTATTTATTTTTTTATTTTGAATTTTCTATTATTATTTATAATGAGACTCATTTTCAATTGATATTTATCGAGTCAATGGAATAAATCAAGAGATTGTGAATTGTTGACTGAGATAAAAAATATGGAGAATATTTACTAAAAGTTTTTTTCTATTTTTTTTACTTTATTAAAATCTATTCAAAAAAGAAGCTTTTAGTTCAGACACACAAAAAAAGACGGGAGACTGGAGAGGAGAAAGTGAAGAAAATGAAATGAATTTTGGTTCAATAGAAAGAGAAAGCAAAGCCCGTATTTTATACAAAGACTTTGTACATTTGCTGGGGGTTAAGTGAAAGTCACGTGGATGGTGAAAGGGAAAAGAAAAGTTGTGAAATTTTTTTTTCTTCTTTCTCTTTTCTTAGGCAAAAGGATTTTTTCATAAGATAAAAATGTTTTTAAAAAAAAGAAAGAAGAAACTTTTTTTTTACATTTTTACATTCCAAAGAATTACATGGATTGCAAGTTTCTTGGACAAAAAAAAAGAAAATGCACAATTTACCACTACTAGCAGAATAGAAAAGTACAGAGTATAATGTTAAAGAAATCTTTGAAAAAAGACTTTCTTTTCTCTCTTGTAAATTTTAAATAACATTGAAACTTTTTTTTACTTTCTTTTCTCTAAAAAAATTCCCTGCGTACAATGTTCTATATGTATGATCAACAATTTTAAATAAAATGTCTTTAATCCAATCATGTTACTTTGCTGGTGGTGCAGAGTGAAAGTGCAGCTGCAAAAATATTTAAAGTTTTCTTTTCTTTCTCCAAAGGGACCAACATTTTACGAGATTTGGTTTAAAGTCAAAGTCAACATTTAAAAAAATTGCCAATGTGCCAACAGACTGCAGCTTGCCAAAAACTTTCTCTTTTGAATTTTGCCGCTTAAAAAAACAATCTGCTTTCCCCTTTACAGTTTGCTTAATTTACTCATTAATTTTAAACACTTTCTCTCTGCCTCTGTCTTTTCTTTAGTCTGTCGATAATTCTGGATAATATTTTTGCAGAAAATAGAATATTCTTTTTTCAATTTACAATATTTCACAAAATAAATTCCATTTTCAATATTCCATTTATCTAAAAACCAAAAAAGAAAACCAGCCATTTTGCCTACTAACATAACAACACGTGGGACACAACTATTCACTTAAAATAAGCTGGAGGGAAAGTAATGTTGTGGGAGAAAAGGGAAATAAAAATTCCAATTTTGGAGTTTTTATTCAATGCAAAAAATATTTTTGCATATCACTATTATCCTCTCCCTCTAAGCCTTACAAGTAAAAGAGAGAAAGTGAAAAAAATTGAACTGAAAATTTTCATCCATTTCATTTTATTTCTTCACTCTCTAAAAAAATAAGTCGAGAATATCCATGTACATTATATAAAAAATATAGATTAAATTTGATGACTGAAAAAAAGAGAAAATAAAAAATTTGAATCCTCTCTTTAAAAAGTTTTCATTGACAATTTATTTACTTAGTGGCTCAACTTTCTCTTTTATGTCCACACACACAGAAACAAATCCTAGATGATTAGCATAGAAACTGTAGACTGTGGAAAAGAGAGAGATGAATGATAAAATATAAAACGGTTCATAACATAGAGAGAAAAGAGAGAGAGAAAAAAAGGGAACATAGTTTTAAAAAGAATTTATATGAACGCACGTCTCCCGTATTTTTTTATGACTCTCACACTTTCCCCATCCAAATGAAGAGTTGAAAAAAAGAAAAAGTGTGAAAAATGGAGGAGTTTCTACATATTGATTGTACAACTGAATAATCTCAAAGTGAAAGTAGAAAAAAAAATAAAGAAGAAGTCTGTCTATGAAAAAAAAGAAAGAAAAATCATGAGGCACCATTTGAAAAAAGAGACAGAACAGACAGAGAGAAAAGTGGCAAGCGTAAAAAGGGAAAGCGAGGGACACCCACACAAGGAAACTGACTCCATAGTGCCAATTCAACAGACAAGATATTTTACAGGAAAGAATTGGTGGGGCTTGTACAACTTCCCTCCATATATATTTCTACGCAGTCCCTACCCTATCAATGCAGAGAAAAAGGAAGGGGAGAAAAAAAGAATACAAGAAAATAGGAAGGGGGAGAAAAAAAGGGAAACTAGGCAAAAAAAAATAATATGAGGCTATTCCTTTACTTCTGGTATAGACAATTTTTTTGAGTATTGGGAATCAACTGCAAATTCAGAGAGTGTAGAAAACATGCCACTCTGTCTGTGTGACTGCCGAGTGTTAGAAAATTCATGGGAATGTGTCTTGTCTTCCTATGCAAGAGGAAGGTGAAGAAGGGGAGGTTTTTTTTTCTTGGTGTGTACATAGCATAAAATCCACTATTCAATCGTTTTTGTCTAACTATTGATTCCACTATCTTTCCTCACATTCCATCCCTCGTACTTTCCCTTTGCCGTCTCTGTCTTTTCCTCTCCCTCAAATCGAGGGGAAGGCACGTGGATTGTACAGATAGACGCTCAAGTTTTTTTTCTCTTGGTCTCAAGCTCCTCGTAAAGCCTTGCAGACATGGGGAGAGAGTCAGAGTCAGAGTCAGTGTGTGTGTGTGTGCACTCTTGTACAAATACAAAAGAGATAGGGACCTCCATAGACCAATTTTCTCCACAAATGGCTCCAACTCCATTCCCTGGAATTTTTTCAATCTATTTGTGTCTTCTTCTTTCCTTGATAAAAGAGAAAGACTATATGGTACTTGTACACTAAGAGACAAGACAGAGAGAAAGTCTGTACAGATGAAGCAATTCTTTATTATATCACTCTCACTTTCTCTCTATTCTGAGGTATGTGACAAACAGGGAGGAGGTTAGTTAGTTAAAGAATCATTTGTTGTGGGGGAGGGAGTTAGAAAATACAAAAACTTTTTTATTTTGAACACAAAAAAGACGTTTTTCTCGAGTTTCTTTTCGTCTTGGAGAAAGTCAGTGAAAAAAAGGAGCAAATTAATCCATGTCACAGAGCATATTGCAAATTACAATTGCGAATTGGGACTAAGAGAGAAAGCCTAACAAGATTTACTTTTAATTCGCCATTACCACTTAATCTACTAATCGACCACGAGGCAGTTTCTTCAATTAGTCGTCTAGTATGGTTAACTATAGTTATTTTCACTAGTTTTTTCTTTTTTTTTTTTTTATTAAAAACCATTGCCCTCATTTTCTCCATTTTGTCTAGACTTGTACAATTGAGAGTGTAAAAGACGAGGAAAAATGGAGAGGGAACAGACTCAAGCGAAATTTAAATGATTAAATTAGCAAACGCCAAGTTTAACCTTATGCCTTGAAATTAATTTGTTGTGAAAAAAACGTGTGCAATTCTATTCTCATTTTAACTTTCTCTTCTATGGCTTCTATGACTGGCTTAACATGTGTAGAAAGGGATAAAAATTTGTGTGTATTTTTTTTCCTGTACATGTGGCCATGTAAAGGTTGTACGAGGTACAAATAAAAAAAGGAAAGACGAGTCTTGAATTTGGAAACATTTCCATAACATTTCCATTGTCTTTTTTCATTCCATTCCACGCCATTTACATTGATAAATGGTCAAAAAAAGTGGGGTAAATAAATTCTTTTTCTCTTTTTTCTTTTTGATGAAAAGACACGTGGTCTAGATCTTCCTAATATTTTATAAAGTGTGGTACACTTTCACTACAGTGAAATATTCAGTGTAATACTAGGCACTTTGGGAATGAATGACTTTCACTTTTTTAAAAAAAATGTAAATCAAGTGCAAAATGGTGAAACAAACTTTCTCTTTTGTTTTTTTCGCAAATTATTTTCTACTCCATTTACCCCTCCTTACAAATCCCCTACTTTCTCTCCTTTCTCCAAATTGTTTTTTATGGTGAAAAGACAAGTATTTACTTGAAATTGCAGTGAGATTAAAAGAAGGAGAAATGGTGTTAAAATTTAAATGCGTAAAAATTAATTTCTCTTTTAATTTTATTTCAAGTCATAATAAAAAAACAAGAAAATAAAAATTTCATGACGAGTGTAAAACATTTGATATATTTTTTTAGAATGTAATTTTTTCTCAGCTTGTAATTTATCATTGGATTTATTTAAAGTAGCGTTCTGGGGTTTTTGGGTTCTGGGTTTCTATTTTTTTCATAGAAATAGATAATAATGTACACACTACACACTTTTCTCTTTTGTTATCTCAAAAAGTTTTTTTTTCCATACAAACAGAAAAATAGACTAGAGCACCTGCTCCCTTAAAAGCTACGAGGCCAGAGCCAGAAAAGAAAAAAGAGTGAGGGGTTTTTAGAGTTGAAAGCCTCCCAACACTTGTCATATCATTTTACAAGCTGTCAAAATTTGAACGGTGCCAAACGGAAAGTGGGTACAAGTAACAAGTTTATTGATCTCTTTCTCCCTCCTCACGAGTTCTTGTAAACTTGGAAAAAAAATTGTTACAAGACAATTTTTGGAGAAAAAATATGACAACACTTTTCTCAATATTAAGTAAAAACGCAAAGGCAAAATGCAATCATTTTAGTGGGCCACAATTTTTAAACAGTGTACATTGTACATTGTCAAGAAAAAAAAAATATCATGGGGAGAGCGCACGAACCAAAAAAAAATTTGAAGAGTGGAGAATGGAGAATCGTCGTGCCTTTTTCATTGTCGAAAAAAAGGGACAATGTAGACCCTCAGCGTTGATTTTTTTTCAACGCATCAGCATCAACATCAAATTTTATTCTCACTCTTGTCACTCTAAAAATTTGAGAGTATTATTATATTAAATATAGGTAAAACTTGTTGGTGGGCACGGTGGTCTTAGTTGTATATGATAAAAAATGATTATCTTTTTTTATGACCATGCGTGGGATAGAAAATCATGATATAGCACTTGTCATACATTTCATTAAATTGAAATTTCTTATACATTTCATAAAATTGAACTATATTCAACTTTATATGAAAAAAGCAAGGCACAAGCTTATTTTTTATGTTCTTACAGCTGTAGCTGTAGTGTACAATCAGAGAGTCAAAGTCAGTCATAAGAATTAAGGATTAAGATACAAAAGGCAAAAAAGTGGAAAGATTTTTCCAGTCTCACCCTCTCCTCTTGGCTCTTGTTATTTCTTACTTTTTGTCTCATGTGAGGGGGATGCGGATGGCTCTTGACCCCCAAAGGAGATGAAAAGGGATATTTCACCCTTTACACGCAAGATTAAATGCAATATAAAATGTTCTTCTCCTTGTACAGATACTTATAGGGGAGGGATAGGTTTTTTTGGCTGAAATTCATGCACGTATGACATATCTCTCTCTTATCTTGTAACAATAACTGGCTATTGTAATAACAATAAACATTCTACAACCCCTCCATGTCTCAGTCTCACACTTAAACATTTATGGTACATTGACACTATGTTGAGTTTTATCAAGAAAAAAAAACAACGCCTTCATAAATACAAGTAAATTTTACTTGAATTTTTTTTTGTTGTGCATTGGGATCGTCAAAGATGAAGATGAATAAATTGTGTGCATTTTTTCTATGTACTTCCTTCTTCGGGACTACATGTACACTGTACTTGTACATTTTTTGAATGGCCACTTGAGGACTAAACGGTGTGGAATTATTACTTTTTTCTCACTTGTCCCTTCTACGGTAACCAAAGTGTGTGAGTCTGTTGAAGATAAAAAAAAATTTAAATGGTTTGACAATTCATTATGTTTTAAAAATTTTGTTGTAATTTATTATTATTTATCTTGTCTTGTTGATTAAAATAGAATATTTTTTGAGAAAAACTTTATATCTTTACACATGCCTTCACTTTATGATTTATACAATTTTCCACTATATTGGGAGGGAGGGGGAGTGAATGTTGAATGGGTTTTCGGCTGTCATGGTTAATTATCATTTTACGCTTAAATTTTCTATGGATTTCTATATATTATGCTTTGTACATATATGTATGTAAATATATGGGAAATCTTACACACTTCAGTAAAGTTGTAATAATGATTGAGTCAAATATCAATAAATCAAAGTTTTTGGTGGCTCCATGTTCCATGTATGTGATGGAGGAAATGAGGAATAATAAAGCTTTTTGGTGAGAACTGAGGTTGCAACTGCAATTGAAATAATAATGGCTCAGAGTGAGCTCTCATGTTAGAAATAAATTAAGGGAGGCCATGGGCAGTCAAAGTTTTTGTCCTTTGTAATATTCCCCAACTTAAGATACTAAAACTCGAGTGTAATAATTATGTAGAAGGCAACATTACTTGTATAATGTACCTACATAATGTAGATACGAATAAAGATTATATGTAGTACAGTTAGTAGCTATATATGTAAGTTTTGTGTTTAATTAATTTTTGGTTGAATATTGTACAAGCCTATGACTTTTATGTCATTAATTATCATGAATATTATAATTTTGTCTTTTTATTATCAACATTGGTTTGGTAATTGAGGTTCAAAGTTCATTGGAAATTGTGTGTTGAAATTTGGGGAAATTTTAGTTAAGTAATATTAAATAAATATTAAAATTACAATTTGAAGACAAATAAAAATGTAAGATTACAGATATATTACAAGTGAAACTACTGCTGATGATGATTCAATATTAAATTTTCTAGGTTAAATAATTTAAATGTTGATTTTCATCCCTAAATTTGGTATCATCTAAAGTAAATAATGATTAAATATTAAGAAAGTAGATCATAATTATCTTGAGAATTATGACTTAAGTTTATTTTGACAAAAAAAAGTTTCCCACGAGATAAAAATCTTTGAGCTTGTTTTGGCTTTGTGACTGACAATGAGAAAACTGAGAAATTGTGTTTGTATTTCAAAGTCGAGAATTCTCAAAATTCTTTTGAATCAATTATGATAATGAGAAGATGCTGAAGAAGACTTGCAATTTGAGGATAGTAGAGAGAGAGAGAGAGAGAGAGAGACTAACTCATAAATTAACAAGGGACTTTTCAAAATTTAATTTAAAACAATACCGACCCACAAAGAAAAAAAAAGTTTTTTGAGTCAAAATACACAAAAGATAACAAGACGCTGAGCGTCTCTCTCTCTCTCTTTCGTCGTACTTTGCATTACTCACATCACACACTTTGAAAATTTTCATTTAAAACCATATTTCATAATATAAATTATGGTTCAAAGTCTTCCTTCATCTTCTCCAATTTCAATTTTTTGACGTCATCACGTCAGATTTGTTCTAGGACCAAGAACACAATATACCCCCTCCCCCTCCTCTTTATTTAATATAAAACAGGATAAACTCACCCAATCAAAGTTCACAAAAAGTTAATCAACTGTAAATAGGTATAAAAGTCATGTGTATATTGAATAATGTAGGGAGGAAGGGTAGTTGATTTGTATCATTGAAGAGGAGGAGAACTATAGAAAATGGTGTCTAAAGGTCAAAGTGAGATGAGAGCTATGGAACTAGACTTGGATATAATGGAGTCAAAGCCAAAGTCAATATAATTTACGATTAATCAAAGACCATAATGATAGAACCAAGAATCATCAGAGAGTATGATCATTACCAAAGTCAAACAATATCCCCTAAATTCACTCTCATCCTCACAATCTCTGTCTCGAATCATTCATCTTGTGTACTCTTTCGTAACTGTACATAATAGTAGTCAATGTATTCAATCTTGTTAATTGAAACATCATCACGTTCAGTTTCATTCTTTCAACAATTGAAAATCATAGGTAGCAATGAAACTATAAATTTTTTTGTTGTGTTGAAGATTTGAGACAAGAAGATGAAAAGAATAGAGTTAAAAACTTGATTTGATTTTTATTTTAATTTAGTTGGAGAATTGACTCCATAAAATCAAGTCCAAGTCTTGGTCATCAAAAAGTGAATTTTAGATTTAAAATTTTATTTGACATTTAAACTTTTGGGAATGCCTCTCTCTCTCTCTCTTGTACATTTTACTAGACAAGTTTCAAGAAATAAAACAAGAGAATTGAGATTGAGAGAAGTGCAACTGCCTGTATACGATAAGATTATTTTAAAAGGAGAAGGACTCTAGTTTTAACAACCAGAGCAGACAACTGAAAGTGAAGTTAAGTATTAATAATATCTGTGTACACATTTTTTGTATGATAGAGATATAAAAGATGAAAAAGTCCTCAAAAATATTTTATACAGTTTAAAGAGAGAGAGAGAGGGGAGAAGTCTCCACTCGCTCCCGTGAACTGTACAAAAAAATAAAATGTGGTGCATTTTATGTCAGAAAAGTTTCAAGACTAGAGACAGACAAAGATGCATACTATGTACTACATAATAGAATGATACAGAGAGTGATATTGTATATCTACATAAAATAGAGAACACAAGTTGATTTTTACTCGCCTCCATGAACATTCACAGTATAAATTTCCTTAGGCAGGGTTAGAGCTGTCTCTTACATATTTGAAGATTTGAAGCATAGTTAATAGTTGACTTAACTTTTACTCTGTTGATATGCTTGTTAAACAAACCATGAGTGTGTAATTTTCAAGATGAGACTCACACACAAACCTTAAAAGTTTTTGTGTGCATTATTTTCCTATTTTGTACGCTATCACTCTCGTCTCTATGTACACACTAGCCTTGTCTCTCTGAGAGAGAGACTCTCACTCATGCCGTTCTTCGTGTCACTAAAATAAGTAGCTTTTTTAATTGTAATATGAATTTATTCTAGATTCTCGTTTAAATTTCTATGAAGGGACTGCTACTACAATTCCGACAACTGGGACGGAATTGGTGGTGGTGGTTGTACGATGGACACTCTCAAAAGTAATATGGACTCAGTTGGCTGGCTATTATTTGAATGGACAAAATGAACTCTCTGAGGGAGACTTTGTGTGTTTCAAGTTAGCCAAGCGGAAATGATCCATTTGGACATGTACTGATGATATAGAATGTTTTATTTACGCGTAATACTTGTGACTCAAAAAGTTAAAATTTTCTCCCCCTCTCTCTCTCTTTTGAGAACCACTACGTGTGTCCACTTGAAAAAGCCTGATGAGGATGAAACAATAAGTTTTAATTAACTTGGTGACTTGGAGAATTTATCAAATACAACTGATCTGTATACTTCCAACGTAACCTAGGAACAGTGCACTGTTGGCAAAGAGATTACTAGACATATCTCTAGACTTGTAGACTAGACTACTGTTCTTCCAAATTGTGCAAATCTTTTTCATTTTCAAGAGTCAAAGTCCCTAATTATTATAATGATAGTCTATGAGCTGTACAATGTAAGATAAATTATTTGGGCTACCACATAACACACACACACAACTGTACAGATAGTGACTCTAAATAAATGAATCGTAGAATTGCACAATTAAATTAATTTACCTGACAATGGTAACCTTGAAGCCAGAGATTATGACAAAAGATGGTTTTTTATTTTTTCAAACTATGATATAATAATAAAAAAGGATTATGTCAATGTCTCAAGTTTCACATCTTAATCCATCATTATTTAATTTATATATACATAATAGCCAGAGGATCATGTTTCCAAAACTAAATTGAAATAGTAATTGTATACTTCATTTCCAAAGAAATTGACATTTTTTTACGCATTGCCTCCAGGTTCAAAAGACTTTTAGTGAAATTGAAAACTTGAATTTAAAATAATTCAAGTTTACTGTATTTTCTATTAGAGAATCATTATAAATCAAAATAAAAGAAAAATATTATTTGTCTAACTTTAGAATGTCTAAACTTTTGTCTGATTTATAAAAAATGACCAAATAAAATGGAAAATGGATGGCCAAAAATGAACAAGGAAATATATTTTAGTATTAGTACACACAAAGGCATTGTTTCAATGAAACAATTAAGTAGTTTGGAGTACAATTCACATTAGTTTACTTTTATCTCTCTCTCTCTCTCTCTCTCTCGGAGCATACGAGTCTCATCCCAATTACTAAACTATTTTGCCACCTATTTATTCTCAAAACTTTTTGACAAAAGCGTTAATGATAATAGTTTTCCACACACTTTCTCTCTCTCTCTCTCTGTCTGTATTCATTCTCATTCCATACACGTGTGTGAGTGTTAAATCTTGTGAAATTCCACTAATTACAACTCTCTCTTCTCCCAAAGTCAAGTTTACTACAGATACCTAGAATACTAGCAGTAGCCCCACATTTTATTTTCAGTTTAATTTCAAACCTCGATAAATTTGTCCTTGTGTTCATTCATTTTCATTTCAAAATGAGACAGAAAAAAATATTTGCTGCATGTATATTATGCGACAACAAAAATATTATTATTTAGAACACACAATGATGAGCTCTGTCTGTATGTCATACAACAAGAAGGATAGTAATAATAATAATCATCACAATGACAATTTAATTGCAATTATGACGCTCGTAGACATTTCTTTTTTTTAATTGTCTCTCCATTGCATTACTACTCGTACATTTATAAAAATATAATATTCATTTTTTGTATTGGAATCATAAATAACATTTTATCAAAGGGAGCATTAAAGGAACAACAACAAAAGAAAGAAAGAAAAAAATAATGCTTCAATTCAAAACATTATCTGATAACTATTCTTTAACAAAAAGTTGTACTATATGCTCAATGCTGCATCATATGTATGATGTATATGTACAAAAGAGTTGTATAATACAAAAGTTAATAAATAAAAAAGAATATTTCGTGATTCATTCATCTCAAAGTGGAGTCAGCAAGCAGACTGTCGAGCTAAAATGTTGTTAATATAATATATTATACAAGTTACGAGTTTAGTGAGGCGGGTTGGCTTCATACATACCCTCATGTTATTATATATCCTCGGGTATCTTTTTGACTTGTTGTTCAATCTTGGTGTAAGCTTAATTCACTTGAATTCACAGTAGGCAACAACGATAATGGTCACCACTCTCTTAGTTTACAGTCCAACTTGACTAGAATGAGTCTGGTTTTGTACAGCAAAAAGAAAATTGTTCGTCTCAGTTGCATCTTGAAGAGATCAAGTTGAACAACATACGTTCATCTTCTTGTGTGTTGTGTTGTGTAGAACATATTTGTGGTTTGATACTACAAAAACACTTTGCTTCTTTTCTGGTGTAGTTTATTAGATTGTAATTCTTTCTTGGTTTTTTTGTTCCACAATCATATTTTCAGTTTCAAATGACTTTGAAAATTTTTTCTGGAGGAGCGTCGTTTTGAAAAAAAACTGCGAAAATCAGAATAAAATTGTGAATGTTATGCATAGTGAGAAAAATATTTTTGCATCATTGTTCAAACTCTAATGACTTATTATTTATTTCTCTGTGATTTTCAGATAAAACTACTCAAGTGCATCATCATCATCTCCCCCAGAGGAAACAAACGAGTTGGTGGTTTGATGTGAGTGTTCAAAAAATAAGAGTCGAGACAAAAAGTAATATTAGTTCCGCATCGGCCTTCACCCTGAAAGATCTTTGTTCTTGGCCTCTGCTCAACCTGTCAATGATCAAAAAAGAACTTGTTTCAGTTTTATTACTTAACAACAACATATATTTAAAGAACTGAACTGTGCTCTTGATTTTTTGTGCTGTAAAACATTTTTATTAGTGGATACTTAATAAGTGTTAATTTAACAACTGATACTAGTTAAAACGGATTTATTTGGATTTTATTCTGTTTGAAAAGGTAAGAAAATATTATTATTATTTTTAAAAACTCTTGATTTTATACTAGAATGCATCCTGTAAATTTAAAGGATCATAGCAATCTTTGTTTGGTTTGTAATTAAACTGGCTTAACGGTTTTAATGGCAGTTGATTCATATTTAAAATCTTAATTTATATCGTGGCATCAACTAATTGAAAGTCATGTTAGACTAAATACATCTTGTTGTAGTACCTAATATACATGGCGAGAGATGCATAATTGGTTACAAAGAAAGAGTTTTATTAGGAAATGGGCGTATAATTATACAGTGATGAGACCATTTTTAGTTTACACTTGACCTCAACTTGACATATTCCAAATTTTTGTAACGTCAAAAAATGTACTAAAATGGAAATAGGAAAAAAATCATAATGTGAGTTGAATTCATGATACTGCTAAATTTTTCTTTTTTTATTATTTTTTTGAGGTTAAAAATCCAATTTGCATAAATCTGACCATAGAACTAAAATCGTGTATATTTAAGGCTTAATTTGGTCTTGGCCCACTAATAGGAAATACACACATTCTGTATAAAGTTTAATGGAAAGAACCGGTTTGAAAATTATTTTTAAGACAACATCACATTATTGTGGTTAGGGCTTAATTTGTAATGTAATGTTCATACTAATTTGATTTCACTACTAATATCTTTTTTCCAATTTCATTTACCTAATTGACCTTCTCATCTCTTTATACAATGATTTCTAAAGAGTTTTATAAAAATTTGAATATTTTTTGTTGAAAACTGAATTCTTTCATGTTCAGAAAAAAATCCTCTTTTTTAAAGAAAAAAAGTTTGCGTACTGATACACAGACACACAAGTTCCAATTTCTTTGGATTATTCAGTGCAATAAATTTCATTTCAACTTGACTGACTTGCCTATCTCCAAGTGATGAGCTCAGAGTGACAGTTTTCATACTGGAGACTCTGTCAATGTTATTATCTGTACCATGACACAATAGTGAGGTTGCCAAAAAAAGTTTTGGGTTATTTAGTAATATTTGTAGATTTCAAAAGAAATAGTCCAACAGCCGTATGAACGACAGTTCGATAGAGAGAAAGTAAAAAGAATAAATTTTCATCAGTTTTTTTTGTCCATTTATTTTGAGTAGAAAGTCTTGTTGGTGAAAACTTTATTTTTGTTTTCAAAATTATGTGAAATTATTGTCTAGTTTCTTTCTAAACAAACACACAGAGAGAGAAAGAAAGAAAATCAAAAACTTTTTATACAAAAAAATTGTACAAATACAGCTACTCTTATATTCTACAATTGTATCATCGATTCATTTTCTCGATGCAGATACAAACGGATGTACAATACAACACACAACCAACATGGGTATAATATAATAAACATTATACTTTTTTTATTGACAATTTTCTCTCTTCCATTCTACACATGGAACATTGTCACCCATCATTTCCATTGAGACTAGATTATGAATAATGCAAAAAGTATGTTATTTTTTTATACAACTTGTTTCTGTTTGAATGCCTTTTATTACACTTGAGAATATGAATTCCAAAATATTCCTTGTGTTCCAGTCTACACATTATTATTATGTACATTTTTATAATAACGTAGTAGTCGTAGTAGTCATCATGAAAACAATGGGCTACGCATGTTTTCACATTGTTTTCCATCCATGTATAAAAAAGAAACTTTTTTATACAAAACCATGACACGACACATGCCATGATTCTTGTAGGTACTACCGTGTTCCCGGAAATTGTAGGAAAAAGGGAAAGAAGCAGAAAAAAAATTACCTCAGCCATTTTTAAGAACCAAAGAAAACGGTATTTTCTTCCCTCTTTTCTTGTTAATCCAAAGTTTTTTTTTTTTGAGAGAACGTTTATTATTTGCTCTACCTTTTCTCCTCTTTTTTTCCATCAACTACACCCTTGGCGAAAAATCTTTTCTTTTCCATTAATTATTATTTCCTCCTTCTCCTCCTCCTCTCTTTTTAGTTACAAAACTTTGGTGCTTGAAAAACCTCCACCCCCCTCAGATAACGGTTACGGTAACGACGACGGAGTGAGTCTAAAAACCAAAACCAAAAAACTTTGACTTGGCTTCTCCCTCTCTCTCTCTCTCTTTATAACCAAGTGTGAAGCTCAAATATTTTTACAATCATACAATTTTCTACAATCCCAAATCTGCGAGACCAAATATTACACATATGTATATTTTTGTATTAGTTGTTATGTACAACTTTGGTAGCTTGAGGCACATCATTTATTTCAATTATTTGTACGTTAACCACGCTTTTCTTCCCTTTGTAAAATGCCGTTGTCATTTTGTGGTGTCGGTTGTACATTACGTACCTACAATCTACAGGGAGGGGATTGTGAGGAAGCAACATTTATTTTTGTTGGAGAAAAATCAAAATGATGAGGGGAAAAATTTCTTGTTTTTGTCTAAACAAGAAATTATTGTACAGTTTTTTTTTCATAATATGTAATATCATTATCCACGTGTCTTTTGATTAGCTGAGACTAATTTGCATTGAGAACATATTATTTCTTTTTTACTGTTATAAAAATTTTATTCCGCAAATTAAAAAAAACATGTTACAACATGTTTTTTTGAGGAGGTGCTGTCAGTTTTAATATTATAAAAAAAAAGTCACGAGAACGAAGAACGAGAGAGTGAAAATGGGTTGCACTTTACAACTTTGGATCACAATCTTAAATTTTCGTGTTTCTTTAAGAGTTAAATTAGTACAAATCCCCATTCTCCAAGTACAGTGTAATTTTCTCTCTCTCTCAGTCCAAGATTAACATTTTTTTATTGTGTGAAAAGAATTATAATTATAATGGTAAAAAAGGAGGTTAAAATTATGTTAGGATGGTAAAGTAAAATTATAAATAAGAAATTCTTTTTTTTACTCACATTTCTTACAAAGTTTATAAGACCCACTTAACGATCCTCTGTTAGTTTGAGAGTGGAGAGTAGAGAGAGAGAGAGAGAGAAGTATATGAGGGCAAAAGGACAATAAAGTATTATTTTATGACCATCTTTATTTTAATTGCTCTCTCTCTCTTTTCTAATGGTTCTACTACTTAACATTAGAATCAGAAGCTGTACATCTACAACTGTGTCTCTATCTTTCTGACTCCTGGACTTGCCTGACTTTTTTTGCACAAAAAAAGTCATACTTCTCATCTCAAGTAATATAGTGACACGGAACATTAATCTTCTAGTTATTTAGCATATATGCACATTTCTACAGTGAGTGTGTCCTAGTCAGTAAAATACTAATAATTTAAGACAGAGACACAGAAAATTACTCCTGGTCTTACTCCATGTATGATAAAATATATAATAAAGCTAAGAGCTCTTCCTTTTAGCAAAAGCAGAAAAAAAGAGAAGAAAGACAGAGTTTGAAAATGATGAGCAAAAAAAAAAGAACAAAGTAGAAAAAAAATAGACAAAGGCCATGCCGGATGCAGAATCTCGGTTCTTACACATGTACAATATTCATCATTTTTTTAATAGTCATGGTACATGACTAATAGAGGAGAAAATTTTTTTTTTGTACATTAGTAGTAAAAGTACAGGATGTGTTTAATTACTTGTCGTTTTCATCTGGTGGAAAAGTATCAAGTTTAATGTCATCAAATCATTCATGTGGTATATATCTATCTGTACAGACATATAACAATTTTACATTGTTATAACTGTACTCCCACTTTCATGACTTGTCCTTCCTCAAAAAATGAGTTTTTTTATATTTAATTGCAAAAAATTTGCATAGTACAAAATTAAGTACATTTCCTTGCAATATTTCTACAGAGTACTAAATTTTAATTATAAAAATCCATTTTTAAAAAAGGGGAAAATGATTGACGCGTGGCGACTGTAGTGCCAAAAATTTTAAATAGAAACTCCGGAGTTTTATTCAAATTCTCAATCTCCGTCTCATTAAATATTAGAGACACTGATTGTGTGAGGGGGAGTACAATGTTAATGTTACATAATACATTTTATGTGTTACACGAGAACCAAGAACTGAGGCCCCTGTTGTTGTTGAGAGGGGGGGGGATTTTGAAATTTAAGCCGTTTCAATTTTCAATCTTGTACACTGGAACAACATGAGACTCTGTTGCTTAATGCTTTACACTTACACCCTTTCTTCATATAAAAAGGGTTTTTAAGTGTTACATATATGGTTTCTGTATAAGGGAGAGAGATTTGAAGACAAGATAAAACAAAGTCATCATTCATATTTTTGTTCCCAAAGCTCATAGCTCATGAACTCACTCTCTCATGATTTTTTGGACTACGGGAAACTGGCAAGGGAGGAGAAAATATGATAAATAGGACTGTAAGAAATACTAGCATGTGTTGAAAAGAAGAATTTAAGATTATACAGAGAGAGAGCAAGTATTTGTATGTGTATGTACTCATACATACAAATAAAAATGACGGCTGTTGCGTGACAAGAATGTAAATCTCATACTTTTTTTCTTTCTCTCTCTCACTCTAAGAATCTCCTTTATAAAATATAAAAGTCAAAAAATCAACAATTATGACTTGACTCTGTAACCACTTTTTTTACACTTGAGATAAAGACAAACTAATTATTAAATTTTCATGAGTTGTTTTTTTTATTATCACACATCAACCATATAATAAACTATAATAGGAGTGACATTGACACATTATAGACTTAATCGGAATGGTTTTTTTTCACTCTGGAGTTTCCCAATGTTTGGAGAATGGGGAGACAGTAACAAATTGTGACGTTCTTTCTCTGAGTGAAAGTCAAGAGGACATTTTTTCTCGATTGAAGTCTTAGTTGGCTATATGAGTGATATTTGTAAGGAGGGATAAAGGATATTTTGAGGGGGATGCGGATGAATCAAAGCCTAAAGAGGTAGATGCGTCACTTTACTATTGATTTTTATCAACCTCCATGTCTATCACTATTATCCCTTACTTGTAGTATATCTGTACTATTCACAATCCACAATTTGTCACAAAACCATCATGTGTCGGGGGTGTATGAAAGAGTGTACAAGAGTAAATAAAGTCAAAAGAACAAAAAAAAATGGTAGACGGTAAATCATTTTTGTTTAGATTGGCTCTTTGCTTCTTCGTCTGTCTCTCTCTCTGTTTTACAAATGTTCTTTTAAGCTTGTCAATTTCAAAGGAGAAATCCCGACAAATTCATTGATCTCACTACACTTCATCAAAAACCATGAAAAAAAGTCTTCATTTTACACGTAGTACTGCACATGTGTGGGTATGATGTATATTTCATGGTTTTAATTAAGACAAAATATTTTTGTAGGAGAAATTGATTCATTCGTCATTTTAATGATCATTGGGATTAACATGTCGAGTCTTAAATTGAGTTGTAGAGTGAGAATTACGACATGTGTAGTTTAGTTAAATAATAAATTGAGCAATTGAAAAGATACAGTCAAGTATCTATGATCTATACAGATATAATTTTTTTAAAAAATGTTCTACACGAGTTAACTATTATAAGTATAAGTAGTTTTATATATCTGAACTACTGTGTTGTACAGATATTACAATGACCATGGCTAATCGTTAAAAGAAAATTGAGGGATGGAGCATTACACATTATGAGATGGTTGAGTGGTCTCCTCTCATTTATTTAAATTGAACCTTGACTACATGAGACTATTAATGTATTATAAATAGGGACATGTACAAAATGTAGGGGAGTAGTTTTAGTTAAGTTGTCCCAGTCCCCATTTTCTTTTATTATTTTTCCTGTCATTATCATTCATGAATTACTTTGGAGTTAATTATCTCTTGTATTTATTTGTAGAAAAATATTTAACTGTATTTATTTCCTCCCATTAAATTGTCTAGGGTGAAACTCCAATATGTGTCTGTATTTAGTAGCATGACAATTGTAATATCCGTCATATTATGTTAAATTTAACTTTGTTTCGTTTCGATTTGTGACTCAAAGAATAGTTCCAAGAGTTTCCTTTTTTCAAGAGTGGATTTGCAAAAAAATGGAGGGTGTTGAATTGGTATTTGAGTTAATACCGTAAAATGTTTGTGTGTGTGAGTGCAATTAAAGAGTACAAGACACAGACGGTGAGTTTTGAATTGAAATCTCGTCAACGATGAATGCTCCAGAAGCAAATCCTTTTCTCAATGGTGACAATGGGGCTATTCCCAGTCTTTAATTCTAATGTTTCCTGGCGTTGATGTCTCCATGTGACGCTCATTTTGATGGTTCTCTGTAGGAGAAAGAGCTTAATCTGCATGATTGTGATTTTCCTAGTCTAAATGTATTTCCAGTGTAGGTGTACATATTTGTAATTTCAGGTGACGTCCTTGCCGTTCCATCCACATGTACATGGTGTGTTGTAGAATATAGACAAAAGAGATTGGGGAAAACTAGTTTCCAGAATAATAATAATGAATATAGACACGTTCAAACTCCAAAAGTTGTGTTGTGTGTGTGTCTTTTGCTCAGCTGAGCAAAGCCATAAATTGAATCTCTCTCTCATCCTATCACCTTTTAAATTAAACGTGTTTATTCATATGTTGTCAAAAAGAGCTGTCTGCCTCTTCCTCTCTCTAAGTCTGTTGGTGTTAGTTATAAACAAAAAGGAATTTGGAATTTTTCCTCGTCTTCATTTGTAATTTTCCAAAACTCTCTTTTCTTCAATCTCAAAACTATAATTCAAAAGGAAAAAATCCTCTCTTGAAAAAATGTTCCCTCCGGTTACAATACCTTTTCTATTGAGTGGAACACGTCGTCATAATTTTTTTGTCACTTAATTATAAACCAGCCGTCCAGCCTTTTCTTGACACCCTTCTAGTTTGTGTATTGTTGAACAAAAAAAAATAATTCAAGCTTGATATACAAATTGTACACTCTAAAAAGTAAATAAAGGCGGAGAAAAATATAACGTAGCAACAATATAATTGAAGAGGTTTGAAAAAAAATAGACAAATGATTCATAGTAATTTTGTCCAGGTTAAATGATCAGCTGGTCGCTCTCTCTCTCTCTCTCGTTGGCTTTTGTACATAATGGGGCATGTACTATGTATGTAAATGAAATGTTAGTTAAATAGTATAATTTTTCATAATGTGAGTGTTCAACTCACACACAAACAGAGAGAGAGAGGGAGGTGGAATAACAAGCCATGTAAATTAATGTAGGATCATCAACACTGACTTGAGGCTAAGTAGGGTTGGATAGTGACGTATAGAATAATATTTCAAAGGTCTGAAAATGTACATAATATTATTTTATACATAGAGACGAGTACCAGGGTAAAAAAAGACATTAAATAGAATCAGGATATTCTCTCGTGTAATATCCCATGTTCTCCCTTCCCCCTCTCTCAAAATTTTTAATGTCAACCACAGTTATGACATGGTAAACTATAGGGGGAAACCCTTGAGTATATTTTCTTGTATAAAAAATTCTATGTACATTACATATATATATATGTACATACTTGTGTCTGTATGTATTTGAGTTTTTGTAAATTGAAAAAAAGGCTTTTTTGTGTGTTCTATTTGTTTGTCAATGTGACGATGAGGACTAGACAGAAGGGAGAACTAACGATCGACCCCTTACACTTGTGATGCCCTCATTGAAAATGAACCGAGAAGGGTGAGATCGCGTTTGTGTGACTACAGATGATTTTGAAAGCCAAAACTTTTTAGGGAGAGAGAGGGAGACAGAATATAGGCAAGTTAAGGGTACAAAAATAAATGTGTACACGTTATGAATGATACGACAAGGGGTGGTATGGGTGTAGGTACTTTTACGCTTAAAAATATTTTACAAAGAGTCAGCCATGCCATGATGGAATATAGGAAGTTGTAACAGGAAGCCTTGACAGTTGTGAATAGGGTACGTGAGAGGAAAGTGAGCACGTAGAAAAAAAATTCTCTCTCTCTCTATGTCGTCTCCATACCTCTCACACGATCGTTATTTTTCAAAACGAGACTCTCTTACGTTTTGCGAATACATTGCAAATGTAAGGCACAAAAAAATAATATCAAATTCAGCCACCGTTGTAAAAATTCTTACAAAACACTTTATTCTCTAACCAACCACGCAAACTGTGTCTAGTGTCTGTAATGTTTAATAAAAGGGAGAAAGTACTGTGCTTGTTTCGAGTTAAATCTTAAATGGAGCTCAAGCTAGTAAAGCTGAGTAAAATAACAACTACATTGTCTGTCTTTGTGGTACAGTGACTAGTGAATATTTTTAGCTGAGAAAAGCAAAAAAAAAAATACTCAATTCTGTGGGATACTTTCCTTCTGTTCGTGGTTGACATTGTGTTACGGTTGACCTGAGGTCATGATTTAAAAAAAATGTTTCAAGGTATGGAATAAAAGAGAAAACAACCGGAAAAAAAGAAAATTTTTCAAACAAGTTCATCTTGTATACACACACTCAAGAAAATTGATATCCTGTGAAAATCCCATCGGGGAATATATTTTTTATCCTCCATGTCTCTCTACTGTCTCCATTTGTATTCTTGAACATTTTTTTCTTCTAACTTGTGTAGTGTACCTTCATTCCTCTTACGAAAAACCATTGAAGAGCTGCAATCTTACTCTCTCTCTCTCTCTCCTGTGTTGTGTGTGTATGCCTTGTTGAAATCTCATGAATGTTTTTTCATCCACTTCATCCTCCTCCTCGTCACAGGTCCTCAGTCCACAACGCCAAGGAGAGGTTACAAAAATATTTGTACTTTTTTTCAGACTGACTAGACATACACACAAGAAAAGAGGAGGAAGAGGAAGAAATATCACCCTGAGCTACTACTAAAAACAAAAAAAAAATTGCACCTTATTCATGTAGAAAAGCCTCACCAAGTTGAAGTGTGTGTGGAACATAAGGGGTTTTGGAGAGAGGAATTGTTGTACTCTGGTCCAATTTAGTGTTTCATGGCAGGAATTGGCCTTCAGAGGTAGAGGAGGAGGATGTTAAGTATTCCTCAGTTATGTACTATGTAGCCTCGTGATTCCCCAGCGGCGAGAGAAGAAAGAAAAGAGGGGGAAAATTTTCTCTTGAACCTCCTTTTCCCTTATACCACTCATTCCCTTTCCTACATTAGTAGTCTGAGTAGTCACCCCACAGACTACGGAGGAGAGACGAGTATACTCTCCTTGTGCTATACAGTGAAGACCCCATGTTTAATGTACTACTTTTTATTGTAGAGTAGTGCATACTAAATACTAAAACCAAGAGAGAGAGAGTTGGGTGGTTTTCATGTGTGTTGGGTCGTCTAAGAAATATGTTTATAAAGGTTGGCAACAACATTGTGGAGGGTCTGAGAGACTAAAAGACGGAGGACCAAAGTGAAGATTTTTAGTGGGAGACGAAAAGGACGAAAGAGTGAGTGAAGAGCACGAGGAGACACCGCACCGGGTAGGAGAAAATTTTTGGGTCGATAAAATAGAAAGAGAAGAGAGAGATAGGAGGGTAAAATCTACCTACTACTAAAACTCTCTCTCTCTCCTGCCTCAGTATAAAGCAAGTACCTAACTGGGAGAGAGTTGGTCTGTGTCCGTATATATTTATGTTTGGTGAGAGAGAGTGGAGAGAGAAAGGGAACTGGATGAGTCATCACGGGAGTATAATTGGATTCCGTTATGACACGTAGTAGAGGCACCACGACGACGCCGCCTGATGACTCCTTTAACTTAACTTGTTCCTTCTCCATCTTCATCCTTGTGTAATTTCTCCAGTCCTAAATTTATCCCTCCTCTTTTCTAACTTTTTGTCCACAACACAAGAGGAGACGGGAGTAATTGTGCAAGACTATGAGATGTATGACTCTGCATCCCCCTCTTTCTAGTACAGTGTATAGTGGGAGTATAAAATAGAGGGACTTTTTCATGTGGTGGCTTCTCACACACACACACAAATCATAGTTGCTTCCCAATTATCATCCCATTTTAGCTGATTGATCTGACTAGCCTTATATCTGGTGAGGGAATTCTTCTTGTACTCACTCGTTCAGCAAAGGGTCAATTCTTCCCCTCATTTCAATTTGTAATGGAGCTACACATGAGACATGAGGCAAAAAGAAACAATTACAGAGGGAAAAGACCCTCTCTCTCTCTCTGCTAATGACGAGAGAAAATAAAATTGTTCAACTATTAATGTAAAATTTAGTGACTACAAAGCACGACATTTAAAGAGAAAGGGAAAGGGGAAAGTCAGAGAAAAATCAAAACAATTTTTTCAATCGATGACGTGTACATGAACATTGTACAACATATGAGTATGAGACAGTTGCAGTTGTACAGTGAAGGACAATGAAGAATGTTTAATTCAGGAGGAGGTGAGAAGGAAGTGCACGCTCTTGTTTTCTCCACTAATGATCCTCAACTGTTACATCCTCCATTTTTTACTATGAGTTACATAATAGATCTATATTTTATATCTTTTTGTCTCTGTTGACAATACATTTTCCCTACTGGGGGACCACCTACACTTAATTTCCCCTCCTCAATCTTCATCTTGATGCAACAAATAGACCAAGACAAAGCATGGGAATACGAGTCGACTAACTAACTTAAGATAAGGGGGAGAAAGTTGATTGTGTTTGTGTGATGAGGTGTACATATACATATATTAGGTACATGTGAATTGGTATTCAAATCAACTATACAATTATTTCAACTCTTTCTCTCTCTATTTTCAACCCTTTAGTATTTAGAAGCCAGAAGCTCCCTAAAGAATTTTTTCCCTTTGTTTTCTCAACGTATTATTAAATCCTCCTGTGTGTAAGGAGAGAGCTGGAGATTTTGTGTAAAAGTGTTACATATGTATGTGTAAAAAGTGAGTCACTTTCTTTTTTCTGTGTAAAAGCACAATTTCAACAATTTGGATTGAGGTTGAAAGCCAACTTTAGAGTATAGTGACACAACGCTTGGAGGAAATTTCTTTGGAAACTTTGTCACACGACTCTCATTACAGGTACACCCACTTTTTTTTGTATAACATGAAACTAATAATATTGTATTTGAGTGTACACTCAAATTATGTATGAGCATATAGTTACAGTTACAGTTTTTGGAAAAACTGTCATCAGGATTTGGGTTTCACTTTGAATTATAAAGTAACGCGTTCATAGTATTTCATATGTATAAGGTACACATCTTTATAATGACATATTTTGTATGTGTGTGCTTACCTTATTCTTTTTGGTCTGTTTTTTTTTTGTGTATTTGCTCACATGGTGATAATATCGATCTATTTATTTTTGGTGACGGTTTTCTCCGTCTATCAAACCTAGGCCTAGGTTATCTGAGCTGTAGGTACTTTCATGTATTTTTATATTTACATAAATGTAGAACCTATTCGATGTTTCGATGCTCGTGTCTATATAAATATTTATCTTTTAAAAATATCCACCAAGATTGTCTATTCCTATTTTCACCAACTTTCACCATTCACATTCACGTCTTTTTTCTAGACAAATTACAAAAAGAAAGGGGGGAATTTTTTTAAAAAAAATTACAAATGGTAAATTACATACAATTAAATTCACTTTCACTCTCATGTTAACATCTCATAAAATGAACATTTTGTCTACACAAAAAAAACGTTAAAAGAGCTCAAGCTTTCCTTTGGATCCACTTTCTCTTTTTTTCTTCTTGTTCTCATGGGTGGGGCACTGAGAGTTTTAAAATGCAAATGCCGAGTCAGCACGTAATTCAAGAGAGAGAGAGAGCAAGAGCAAGGTGGAAGTTTTCAGATAAGAATAAATTGAAATGGAATAGAAATATGTACCTCTACTCAAAGCTAAGACTTACTAGGGAATATAAAAAAATGCTTTACATTGCACAAAAAAAAATATGAAAATCTAGAGAAGAATCTTTGGATATTATTATTTCTATAGATTTTCAAAAGTCCTCCTCCCTCAAACTTTTCTGTATTGAATGCAAATGCACATAAGACGAATATATTTTTTTTGCATTGCCACTAAATTTAAAAAAAAATATTCCCAGTTGACAGTCTCTGTCCAATTCTGTCCAATATATAATAGAAAATGGGGCCATGTCGTCCTTCGTCCTTCATCCATAATTTTTCAGGGTAGGATGATAAACCAAAAAAAATAACTTTTTTTTCCCATCTTACATAAAACCTTGCATCTGTATTCATAGAGAGAGAGAGAGAAACCTGGAGTTTTTTTTGAGAGAGAGACCATGAATGATGGATTACATGGTAGATTGTCCAGCGAGCTAATGTAGATGTAGATACGATATAGATAAAAAAAGGGAAAAAATTGGTGGTGGTGCTACATTTATGAGGATGCTCGTGACAGGGACAAGAGAGTGCTACAGCCACTGATGGCCCATCTCCCCTGTCATCCTCATCTCTGTCTCGACTCTCCTAAGAGTAATAGAATATAGATAAAAAAAACTTTCATTACATTCTCCTTCTTTTTCTTCCACAACTTTGTATTAACTCTGTTTCTCTCTCTCTCTCTCTGTGAGACTTCAAAGGGGGCTTCCTTCTCTTCCATTCATAAAAAAAGTAAAGGGAAATGATGTACAGAGTGAAGTACATATGACTTATATATTAAGCCTATAGGTTTCCCCATATAATTTTTTTTTGTTTTGACATCTCAACCAAAACTAATGTCATGAAGGGGGTGGGTGGGTTGGAAGATCGAGGGAGGTGACTGATGGTCATGGACATGGCAACAGTAACAGCAATGACAATATTCGAGAGACCTTTTGTATAAATAATCCAAAACTCTTTAATATAAAATACATGGAGAATTGTTCCTCGGTACAAAAATATAAGAAAGAAAATGTAAATTTTTTTTTTGAATATCATCATCATGTTCAAACATGCTGTCGCTGTCAAAAAATATGAAACTTTTTTTTTGTCAAAACCAACACCAAAAAAAAGAAATATTCACTGCCAATCTGACTAAACAAGAAAAAAAACAAGAAAAGACAAAATTGACTGTGTGTACATTCACATTATCATTTTTTTCATTGGACAAGATACTCAAAAAAAGATGAGGGGGGTATGGCAAAATATTTCTTGGTTTTTCTTAGTTCAACTTTGAGCTTGAGCAGGGGACTTGAGTGGAGTTGGAGTTGACTGGGACTGTCGTTGTCACCGATAAAAGTGGAACGCTAGTTTTTCTATATTTTTTTGAACAAAAAAAAAGAAGGCAGAGATGAGTAGCAGTACAAGAAGACGAAAGCTTGGGACGTAATATCATCCCATTTCCCTATCCACTATCTAATCCATATCTTTCTCTACTTTTGTGTGTGTGTAGATATATATATATAATAGTGTATGGAGAAACACGGCCACTTTTTTTCCAGCTCCAGCTCCCTTTTCTCCATTCTGAGTTCTACGGTTCTATTCCATGGGAATAGGCGATAGGAATTGGATTTTCAAACTTGCAACTTTTCATACGGTTTTCCAACTCTTAGTATATAGGGCCATACAGGAAGTGTGTGCGTTTTTTTGTGTGTGTATACTCATGTGTATAATATCGTCACTGTGGAAAATGTACGGTCTCTGCATCTCTCTCTCTCTCTTCTGCCGGGTGCTTAGTTCCAACTCTCTCAGTGTGGCTTCTACTTTGTACTCCTACTACTACTACTACTGTGCTCCCTGATCCTTGATGGGAATTTTTATCGATTTTCATTCCCCTCCTCTCTTTTACCATTTTCCCCATTGTACGGAGGCAAGCACGTAATGTATAAGCATAAGCGTGCGTATGGTATTATCCGTGGCTTTAACTTCCCTTTCTCTTTTCTCTTTCACAAGTCTAACCGTACAGATTCAGATACATAGCATAGATGTAGAGAGAGAGAGAGAAAGACTCACACTGAGACAAGTGACGCTCTAGTAGTGCACAGTTTCACTCTCAAACTCTGTCTCTTTCTCTCTCTCTCTCTTGTCGTTCTGCTTCTAATTCTGATTCAGGTTCTAGTTTTCTGACGATCAGACTTTTTTTCTATGGTGGAGACTGGAGACCAAGACCTGCTGAGATGATCCCAGTTTCTTGTTGAATCTTCAATTGTCATTTTGGGTCTGTGTACAGTCTACAGAACTTCATCTCTACTTTTTAGTTCAAATATGTACAACGATACCTGAGTAGCTGAAGAGAGATACTACGAAAAAGTTTTTTGGGGGGTTTTGATTTCAATGACGACTCGTATTCGTATCAGTTGATTTGTACAGATAAAGAGAGAGACGGGATTAAATTTACAAGGGAATTTCTTGTATTGTAATTTAAGGCCTGTCCTTTGTACTCAACTGTAGGCTACATTAGACAATTGTAGGGGAAGGGAGGAGATGCTATCTGGGAGACGTTTAGTTAGTAAAGTGTATTAAAGAAAATCAAAAAGTTTGTGAAAGTCAAGGAAAAGAAAAAAAAAGTTTTTTTTGAGCTTTCTCTTTTTTCGTCTCTCTCATTTGGATTTGAATGACTTTACTCTGTCAAGAATCAAGATTGAACTTTATATGGTTTTTCTAGATGCAAGTATTATATTCGTTTCATAAAGTAAAAAAAAAGTTTCAAAATTTTCGAAACAGGAAATTGAATCTGTCATTCAGACAACTTTCTTTTCTCGTTTACACAAATAATAAATTTTCATCCATTGAGTTGTCAATCGAGTTTACAATTTTTTTTTTTTTGGATTATTATTCCAATTTTTTTTATTTCGTAATAGATTTATGTGGAAATTGAAGGTGTTGAAAAATATGTTTATTTTTTTTTAAAAAAAATTGTTTTCTTTGTGTTTATTTATTTATTCATAAACAATTATCTTTTAAATTAAAAAATGAATGAAAATATAGACTTTTAAAGCTAAAATTGTGTAATTCATATATAAATGTCAAAACAAACAATTATTTTTCAAAATTAATATCAAAACATTTTCACTAATAAAAATTTAAAAGCTAATCATTAAAAACACAAATGTAAACAATTAGAATAGTGTGACAATTAATTAAAATTAATTGTAATTACCGGGCATTAAAAATGACATGAAATTAAACAATATTTATTTGTTCAAAATAAATTGTCGGTGCCTCCTCAAAAATTTTTTTAAAGCATTCTCTACTTAGTACGGATATAAAAAACACGAAAAAATTTCCATGTGCTTGTCGTTACTCGTTAGTATGTTTCCTATAAAAAAAGAAAGAAAAAAAAGTTTACAGTTTACACTAGTCACATTGGGAAAAATTGTGTTCATGTGTAAACGATAAAAAAAATATATTTAAGATTACGTATCTCGTTTTGATCATAATGGGGGAGATTTTTGTACGAGTGAATTGGTTGCATGTGAGACTTGTAAGACATTTCATCGCCATCCTCATCCCCTCCATTCTCTGACTTGACTTGATGGAATTTGAGATGATGTTGGGCAGTCTAAATCTAAAAAGTGCAGTCGGTAGTTGTACAATCACGAGTACCAAAAGTGTATTATATGTCTTAAGGTTTATAAAGTTACATTACAAGTTTACTCTCTCTTCATTTTGGTGTTTGGCCCCTGTACGATTTTTTTTCCTCAAGTATCTTCTCCAGGATACACAAAGTTTTAAAAAAAATACTTGTACAGATAATGGCTATGAAAGGATATGGGGAATATAAATATAAGAATCTTGTTCCTATCTGACTTTTACTCACTCTCTCATCTCCATCTCATTCCATTAACTTGTATACAATTTCCAAGTTTTCTCCAAAACTGCAAAACAAACATCTTGAGAGAGAGAGCTAGAGATTCCCTGTACAAATAAAAGTAGCAATAGCACGACTACAAGTACGAGTAAGCAAGTAAGCTTATTGGAAATATCTGTAGGCACACAACAAAATCGTCAAGTTTGTTTTTTCTACTAAAACTCAACATGATTTTCGACTAGCCTTGTTCTGAGTTTGTCATCAAATTTTGGAAATTTTTTTGTTAGAATTTTAGTCGCTCTTTTTTCTCTATTTATATATATTTATGATCCATTATGTATCTTATCCATAGACTTGGTTTTTATAATAGAGAGAGAGAGAGGGAGGTTTATATTATCTAGAAAGCATCTTGATTTTGATATATTTTATAACCCCAAGAAGGATGGCTGATGGCTTTATGGGTTATTTAATGGTATGGCAGTTTTCAAAGCCAAAAATATTATTATAGGAGGTGCACATGCCTATCACAGAGTCAGACTACACTAGAGAATGTAGTTATATAACATTGCACAGATAACATTGAAATTTGTATCAAGAAAAAAAAAGTCTTTGGCTATAAAAATATTATATGGAAAATAATGCTATGTGCATTGAATAGATTGAGAAAAATGACGATTTGTGTGGGTTTCACTTCACATAAAATATTCTTTGCTGGTGTTTGGAATAAACTTGTCTAACTTTAATAAGAGGGAATGGACGCTTGCGGTTTTTTTTAAATCAGGGGGGAGAGAAAAAAAGACTGACGATGAACAACTCAAGCTTATGAATTCGATTCGTCTACACAACAAAAAGAAAGTCACAACATCTTGCCCTCAGTTTTTTTTGTCTCTGGCCTTTTGTGCTTTGTGTAACAACTGCCATTCATGGTTCATTGGGTCGTTTTATGATTATTGTACACAAATGCAGTCTCCTTTCCCTTGGTTTTTGTACATATGGAGACTCAAGACTAGATGAAAATGGTTGTCATTGGATTTTTCTATAATGGAGAGAACAAATATGTAACTTTCTTTTTCTTGTGTAGGAGAAATATAAAAAAAGAGAAAGTTTAGCTCATCAAAAAAATATTCGGTCCCCCTTTCCCTTTTGTACAAAAAAAACATTGCCCGTACAAATATCCATTGTTCAGAATGATGATGATGCGGGTAAAATCTGTTGAATTAGATGAGGCTGAAAAAAAAGTCTAAGTCAAGGTTAAGCATTCAAGAGCAACTGAGAGAGAGAGAGGAAATTGGCTTAAAATGTTCTTGTGGTTTCATTCTTATTTTTTTTTCCTCGGAAATATTTTTTATATTCAAGCTACTGCTACACTACAGTGCAAGTTCAAGAAGCCGTGAAATGCAATGAGAGAGATTTTTCTCAGAAAAAAAAAATATCTCATAGCTTCAGTTTAAACTTGAGCTCTTTAACTGTTGAGGCTCAAAGGAATTTTGAGATGAAAAAAAAAGTTTTTGTGCAATATCAAATAAAATGAAGCTCACATGTGATTTTTTATATTTCAAAATTTATGATCATCACTTATATGTAATACACATTACGTATATTATGATAAAAATGACAGTCCAGCTGTTTTCTCCTCATTGAATTATACAGCGTGAAATGTCAATGGAGTAAAATAGATCATTTTTTAAGAAATTAGTTGGAAGCAGGTGTCAACTTTTGGGAATGTCTTAATCTGTTTTAACCTTTTACCCTTTAAATAAATACAAGAGAGAGAGACGTCAATGTTATACAGTTTGGCTAACCAATTAGACAAGAGATTTGTGGTTGGAAGGAGAATTGGGTTTGGATTTTCAAGAGGAATGTTTTTTGGCTATGAAGGGACGAGGTGTACGATTCAACAGGGATTTAATTACTCTGTTAATAGTTAATTCCCACTTCTTGTACACGTACAGTCTTACACTGTACACACATAAACTAAATAAGCGCTTGGGGTATAAAGGAATGTGAAGAGAAATTTGGTGGAAATCGAAATGGAAGGAATGTTGGGTTTGAGCAAAAAGTCAATAAAGTACAGAATAATATATATTTATAGAGATATGTATTCAAGCTATATTTAAAATCACCTGTTTATCTTCTCTTGATGTCTTGTATAGTTAATACTCGTATCCCTCATTTGATTCCCCGGGCGCCACCACAAAAACCCAACATTTTCATTTACTCCTGTACTTTCTATCTCTACTTGAGTAAATACTTGGAAATATTTATATCCTACTACGTATTATATTGACCCTAGAATTTAAGAGGAAAAAATTTCGAAATAAATTTAAAAAACTTTATTTTTTTATATTTATATCACTTTTTTAAGTATGGAGAAGTTAAAAATATTTTGTAGTTTGTTAAACTAGATAAATAGGACGATTTTCCTTATTGTGATGATTTTTGTGAAATTTTGAGTTTAAACAATTCTAGCGTGAGTATGGGTGACCCGATGGTTATCAAAAGAATGAAAATGGGTACTATGGCTATTTTAGATGCCGTGTGTCAGTTTTCAAGACATTTAGTTAAGTAACAAGCATACACGAGGCTTTTTAAAAACTTTGTCGAAAAAAATTGTCATTCTTGCTATTTTCAAAGTTTTTTTTGCAACCATCAAGAATACAAAAACAGGTGGAAGATTCATTCCACAAAGTTTTTTTTGTCTAGAATTTATAAAAACCAGAAACAAAAATTTTAAATTCTTGTTTCATGTACAAAAATTAAACTGAGTCATTACAAATTATTTAAAAGTTGTCTAGACTCAATGAAGACGGGTTCCATGAACCAAAGTGCTGTTCCAAAATGGAACAAATCACAATTAGGAAAATCGTACTACTGATACTGATGCGTATTTTACTCATTTAAAATGCAGTTCACGAAAAGTGAAAAAGTTGGATTTTGTGTGGTTTTTCTTTTTTTGAGTAGAAAAAAAAGGAAAAGAAAAGTTTAACGGTTTAAAAAATTTAACGGTGGTATTAATGCCTCTCAAGACTCAAGATGATGATTTTCGTGACGTTCATGATGGCAAGGTATAATGTGGTCTGTCATCGGAACAGAAGGGGGGAGATGAAGAAGAATCTTGAAAAGGCTTTTCTCTCTTGAGTAAAATCTCTCTCTCCCTCTCTTAAGTCCACACGAGTCAATCCTTGTAATGGGTTTTCTATAAATCTTTTAATGTCTGAGAAAATATATTTTATACTTGTACGTGTGCACACACAACCACAAGTACAAATATTATGAGACACCTCTCATGTCATACTTGACTTTTTGACGTCACTAAAAATAATTAAAATGTTCTATTCCACATAATTCTTTTTTTTACATTTTTTTACACTCAAACTCAAGGTAAAAAAAATAATAGTTTTTTTATTTTTACGGATTTTGACAAATCATTTAAATCGTTCAACTTTGAACTTGAATTTTTTTTTACAAATAAATCAAAGATCCACAGTACATATCTGTACAAAAATACAATACTCGCATCTGTATTTGTAGATTTACACGGAAGTTGACGCTGAGGATTTGAGGAGGAGGTAAAGATGAGCCTGATCGTTTGCTCTTTTCTTTTTTTGGTAACTTGACCCCGGTTTAAAATTCTTCTTGTTCTCACCACCGCATTGCAGTATTGTGTAACATTGAGAGGAAGAGAAATCCTTTTAAACCTCAAACTCAAAGGGGAGAAAAAAAAACATTTTACAAAGATTATTCTTGTGTCTCGTCTCTCACAAGTGTTTTTGTTTGGTAGCTCAGCTCTCCGTATACTCAAGAGTGAAATTTTCTCGACTGTCTTCATGTTTATATTTGTATTTTTCAACAAAGTACACCATGCATGCATCGTGCCCTATCTCTATCTATAGACATATACGATTGACTAACTGACGAGGATTTTTTGTAAAGGCCCTCGTCGATGCTTCACTCTGGCTAATCTTGTCTAATCATAAATAAAAACAAGTCAAAGAAGTTTATATTATTACACTTAACTCTTTTTTTCTTGTAGTGCGTTAAAAGGAGGAGAATGAGAGAAATGTAAAATAGATAAGATGCGTAAAATTTCTATGTCTCTTTAGTTCAAGAGGCATGCGGCGCAACTGATGAGGATTGCAGAGAATGGAGAAGTGATGCACGTGTTTGAAAAGATTTACCTGGAGCCAAAGTGTGTTTCTCTAACCCCCCCCCCCCCTTTCTTTTAGCATTGTTATACTTGTACATGTATGGTAATGCAAATATATGGAGGAGGTTTCTCAAATATAGAGAGCATGCATTATGAACATGATCCTTTTTGTACAGATATATATTATTTTGTGTCTTACGTCTATTCTATACAGTTTCCAGGATATTCCCTCTCCATTTTTTTTCTTCTTCACGAGGATTGTATCTGTAGTGTAGACTGTAGGAAATACATTTGTATGTAGTTCAAGAATCTCTAGTTAGTATTCATTTAGTATATTTACTACAATTGTCTAGTGGAGGAAATAAATAATATATATATATACAATTTTTTTGTCTCTCTCTCTTTCACGCACTACAGATGTGTTAGAGTAAAAGATGGTTGGGTTTCTAGTTCTTACAGATACTCTATATTAGGTACCTATGTATGACTGTTACCTACTGTCTACTATACAAGTGAGTTAAAGGTATGGACTTATCATAAATAATAAGAGCTGCCTGGATACCAGACTCTCTCCCTCTCTTTCGTGTTGTTCCTATTTCTTTTTGGTCTCTCTCCACTCAAGTAGTTAGTACACTTGGATTCTGTTTAAAGAAAGAGAAGACGGAAAGAGGATGTGGATGAGGTCTTGGCTCTGGCTCTTGCTTGGCCTCAAGGAAGAAAGGGAAAGGTGGATACACATAGACAGAGAGAGAGAGAGAGATGATCCAGGAGAATTTTTTTGTAGCCATATCATCATTTTCATACATATTAAATTCACATGTATAAAAAAAGAGAGACAATAGTACGCTACGATGCGCTACGTTGCCTTATATATATTGTACATGGTACTACTACTGTAAATACATGTATGAAGATTCATGGGAAATAATATTCTTAAATGCTTCACCTATACACTCGTAGTTATAGACACTGGCCACTTGTACACATTAATAGTAAAGTAAGAGTGAAGAAAACTTGTTCATATTTTTTGTACATAAGCATTTACTTTATAGAGCATCGTCTTATTCAGTCAACAGAGCAGATGGTCCCTCTTTTCTCCTCCATCCCCGAGAACCAACAATAGCCTTAGCACCAAAACCAAACTAACATGAATAGTTATATAAAAAAAATATCAACAATAACAACAAATGTGCATAAGCATAGCTCCATGTAGCATGTAGCATGTAGTCTGTAGTCTGAAGGTACACCCAGGACTTGTTAAACTTTTTTTGTGCTGGAGGCCGTGGAAACCTCAACCACAGACAGATATCTGTAGAGAGAGAGAAAAGATGAGTACTATTCTTGTCCATTTGATAAGACTCACACATGAAATAAAATAAGGGAAAAGGGCTGTGTATGTGTATAGAGATAGAGGAGCGAATCCAAATGACCAATTGTAGCATTAAATTTTCATGGGCACCTTGAGCCATATATTTATACTCTCTACGTACAATATATGTACCTTAGCTACATAAAATTTGTAATATATTTTAAAACCATCATTCTGACCCCTTACCATGTACAGACAGAGAGAGAGAGAGAGAGAGAGAGAGAGAGAGAGGGAGACTGTGTGTGCAAGTTTAATTCTTAAGATGGAGTAAAAACATAAAAGAGTCCAGGTAATATCTAACGTCCAGTCCCAGTCAGAGCCAGAGAGTAGCCTCCCAAAAAAGTGTTTAAATACAAGAGCTTAAAGGTAAAAGTATACCTTTTAAGAAGTCTCAAGAAAAACGGAACGACCCTACAAGTAGGGAGCGTAAAACGTGATAAAGTTGAGACCATGCTGGGTTAGTGTCTAGTAGGGGTTAAGTCAAAAATTTAATATAAATATGTACACACACATACAATAGAGAGAGAGAGTGAGTATGGACCAAACCAAAAAATAAAAAGGTTGTCTTCAACTTGTCTATTCTATTTCTCCCTTCAGTCTTGTCTGTGTCTTCTCAAGTAAAGGAGAGTCCGTTCCATTCTTCTGTCTGTGTCTCGTGTTGTGTATTCTACAATAAAGTTTCAGTTGCCTAATTTCACTCCAAGTAAAAGTCAAAAGACGAATGGAGGGGTAGTGTTAAATTGTACTACCAAAAAATAAGGCACTACATGTTACACATACTGGTTCAATAACCAAAAAAGTGAATATAAATAGAAAATAGTGTCTCTCCTCTCATTTCCCCTTATATGCAATTTCCGTGTTGTGTACAATGTAAAATATATTTGTGTGTGTGTGAAATAGTGAGTACGTACATACTACTTGAATTTCAAAAAAAAGTTTGGGAGTCTTTTTTTAAGAGTTTGAAAGTTTGAAGCGCACAAAAAAAATATTTTTTTTTATTCCAACACTTGGTCCTCTGTACACACACGGTGTGTGTGGGGCTTAATGGTACGTAAACAGTCGTCAATTTATATTTTGTACAAGGATTTTCTTTTCATAATAAATATTATTAGTCCAATTAAGCTCTTTTAAAGCTTAAAGGGGGTGAAACTCCAATTGGCAATTTTTGCCTCTTTTTTTATTTCCCAATGACTTGTACTAGTACGAGTGAGATTTTTATGTATAAGTAGAAGAGAGAAAAAAACCAAATCCAAAACAATTTTTTTAAAGACTTTTCTCAAAATGACGAAAGGTTGAAAACAGTTTTATGAGGTGGCTTGTGACGCCATGTTTTCTTTACAAAAATACTCGTTTAATTTTTATATACTTTGTACATTGTAAGCATTTGTAGAGACTACACACACACACACAGCCCTCAATTTTCAATGTCCAAAGTGAGAAATAAAGGGAGAGTGTGATACAAAAATTTATTTGTAAATCTTTCATCCCTCTTAAATTACACAGTGTACAGCTTGCGTGACTACCGAGTACGGGAGCACATCATCATGATGATGACTCGTGAAAATGATGATGAAAAGGAGGGTTGTGACATGAATATTATGGGGCTTGTAGAAAGGCTCGAAGAATAAAAAACCCTTGCAGTTGTTTGTTGAAACATTCCCAAAATTCTTCTCAAAAAATTGTCTCTCACTTTGTGACTCACAAGTCAATGGAAATCGTGGTGGCCAAGTTAAGGAGGCCAGATATAAAATATATGGCAGATATGTTAATTCTTCTGTCACTCTCATGTAAAATAGAGTGGAGAGATGTGGATTATATAATTCTCAACATAATTTTATTTAGTTGTACAAATATTTTTTGTGTATCATGTACAGCTATAGCTGTACATGCTACAAACTGGAGATTCTTGTCAAATTTTGAGAATGACAATTTTTGTCAAAAAAGCCACTTGCTCTTTTCTTGTTCATTCATCGTCAATTTAGAAATTTTTTTTTTTTGCAAAATCAACTTATTTATTCCCCTTTGGTTCCAGTACACAAGTAAAAGTAGAAAAAAGAAGAGGAAGATCAAATCAGGATGAGAGAATGATTCACATCCTGAAATCCTGTCTAATGCCTCCATTGGCACCGCTTTTCTTCTCTCGTGAAAAGACCGAGTCAGAGTCAGAAAAAAAAGACTTGGAGTTTACTTAGTGGTGTACGTGTTTCTTGTTATTGGAGCGGCTGGCTAACTGACGGAATAGCGTGTCTTTTATCCTTCTGATCAGTGGCATGATCCCAAATTGGCAACCATAAGGCCTCCATTTACCGCACAGTCTCAACATACTATTCTGTAAACTTGTAGGCCATATACAAGAGAGAGAGAGAGAAAGAATAAAAAAAACTGTATAGAAAAGAGAGAGAATCTATCACTATAACAGACTGTATAGAGTCAAACGAGAATTTTTCACTTGAAAAATTGAACACCGAACGGAGAAAAAACGACCATGACAAGTAAAACGACAGTGAAAATTCAGTCTCTTTTTTTCTCTATTTTCTTATCCTCTTCACGTCTCTCAGTCGTCAGTATAAAAGTCTGGAGTAAAAATTCACAATTTTTTTTTCATGTATAGCAATGGCAAAAAAAAGAAGAAGTTTGAAAATGTACTTCCATCTAATCAATATTTTGAGCTCTAAAATTTACACAAGACTATCGTATAAAGGATTTCCGTACCACCAAAAAGTCACTTTTTTGCGAGTACTGAGTACAGATAGTCCCAAATGTGGTCGATATTGTATACTTTCATCTCTCTCTCTCTCAGTTTTTGCAAAATATGCAAAAAAAAGTATATACATATAGGGTACCTTGAGGGATTGGGAATGAAGGATGGATGAAAAGAAAAGTTGTTGAATAATTTGACAAATGCAAAAAATAATGATTCTCTCTTTCTCTTTTTTTCAGTTTTTTTAACTAAAAAAAGAACTGACATTCAATGTGAAATGTACGGTACGAGTTATGTATCCTCGTGTTTTTTTTGCAAGTTTTAAAATTGTTTATTTAATTTAACGCCATAATCTGTAAACTTTATGTACTTATCTCTACAGTGTGTACACTGTACACCATAACCATCCGTTGGTAATCTCCACAATGGACAAAGAAAGAGAGAGAGAGAGAAATGAAATTGAGTTAAATGTAAATAACAATTTTAGCAATTCAAGTGTTATGCTGTTATGCAAAATGGAGAGTCAAAAGGAAAGCAAAGTATTATTAAATAATATTATCATGATAGTCCCTCTCTCTCATCGGCAGTTGTTCAAACAAGACTGTAGAAATGTTTAGAGACACAAAAACTACAGAGAGAGATTTTGGTGAAAAGCGAGGCCATGCAAAAGACAGAAAGTGTCGTCTGTCTTGTTCCTTTTCAAAAAAAAACATTTTGGATGTGGTCTCATGGAGAAGTGAATGCTTTGCTCTTTTTTGTGTATAAATAAAGAGAATAAAAGAGAGAGAGAGAGAGTAGTACGTAATAGTAGGTATTTGTATGTTGAAAATTTTAAAATAAAAATATACATATATAGTAAATGTACATGTCATCCATTTATTTAGTCAAAATGTAAAAATGGGACACAGTAGCATCCATTGAGAAGCGTCATGCATTCTACAAAAAAAAATCTTTTACAGTGCAAGTTGGAAGTAGAGTGGAGTCGAGTACATGTGCCAGGTGTGCGTTGTGTTCCTCTCCTCATGATCATATATCCTTCTCTTCATCAGCTCTTCATCTGAAAAACAGTTGTAGTAGTAACTGGAGCCAATTTTATGTGTGTTGTGTGTAGTACTCTCTCTCTCTCTACACTTTTCCTTTAAGACCCAAAACCTTCTTCTTGTTGCTTTTTTATTTTTCTCATCCAGTCTCATCCAACCAGGGCACCGTGATAGAGTGTTGATCATTGTGCAGTTGTGAAGTTCTTTACAAGTTAAAAAGGTACAAGATAAAATACATGGAGAGAAAAAAAACATTGTACAATTTTTAGAGTGAATTTTATTGAAATATCCATCCACAACAACAGAGAAAGAGAATCTTATTTCTTGGACATGATTGTACAGAAGCAAAATTCAATCAGTTTCAATTGATAAACTCCTTCTCTTTCTCTCTATGTTGTGTTGATTTTTTTGTGTTGTTATTGTGATTGTGATATTAAATTTTAGTGTTGTGTAATTGTACAGATACTTGTACCAGTACATTAGTCGACTTGTTTGGTTCTTCTTTCTCTTGAAAAAAAAATAAGACCGAGTCCAGGTGTTTAGTGAGAGAAAGATTCTCAGGAGTTTTTGTTTTGTATGGTTGTTGAGATAGGGAATAAAAATTACCTTGTATAAATTATACCTGTCGTAAATTCATTAAAAATAAAGTCGAACGGTTCCTCTCCTTGTCAGGATTATTTATTTTTTTGTTTCGTTTACTCTCTAGACAAATGGCTGTATAAGGGCAGGTCGTGCATAGAGTGTATTTGTTATGTATTAAAGGCTTTCCTAGGTAAACAATAAGTGATTATCCCCCTTGTTGTTTTGTGCTGTATGAAGTTAGGACTTTTGAGAGAGAAATTATTTTGTGGCTCTCAGCCTGTCCACATCGTGGCTTTGGGGAGGAGAGAATAACAGCTTTCGTTCATCTTGAGTGAGGTTTTACCTTTACCTCCTTCATGAAGACGAGAGAGAAACCATAGTAGTACAATATTTTGTATTTTGTTTCACTTTGTCCAAGTCCCGTTCCTTTTTCTCAATCAACGGCAAACAGTCCATCAACTCTATATAAGGCTATTCACTCTAGAGAGTTATACAGATACATATCCCTCAATTTACAGATAATAATTCAATACAATTTTTACCTTCAAACCACTCTCTTTCCATACTGTCTCATCTTTTCTTAATTTTTCTCAACTGGGCAATGGCTACCTAGCTACTACTTTATTGCTCAAAGATCTCTCGTTGTTTTTTTATGAGTTACATCCTTTTTTTCATGTGATTTTTTCCCCTTTAAAAAAATCAAATCAAATTTCACCACTAGAAAGCTCAATCTTACAACTCTACAGATACTGATTCTCCTTTGAACTTAAAAATTTGTTGACAGTACATTTTAAAGTTTGTGTTTTCGACATTAGACAACTTTTTTATTTAATTTATTCTCTAAGCCTCTAATTCAAGTGCCGAAAAGCTCTAATGTCAGCACATCAATTTTTTAAATAAGGAGAAATGTAAGAGGAGATTTTTTTTGATTGAGAATTTTTAAAAGGAAAAAAATTGTAATTAATTTCACACACACACACTCACTATTACAAGAGTAATGAGAAGTGGAATTAAATAATATTGGCTTTACAATTTACAATTATTGCACTTTGATTGAGTAAAAAAAATCAAGACAAGAAAGACGAGTTCATCCACCTACCATACCCTATATAGCTTTGATTGTGTGTTTGTGTTGACGAGTAGGGAGTAGAGAGGGGGGGGGGTTGAAAAAGTTGTGGTGCATCATCACATGTATTTCAAACCTACACTAATCGTAAGTATAATAGATAATGGAAGAGACAACATTAGAATATTCTGCATATCTGTACAAGATACATTTTTGGCCAACAGTCTTGGCATATTTTGTCTCTCTCTCTTTTGCTATATATAAATAATAATATGTAATATTTTAATTTACATATACATTTAATACAAGATACTTCATCTTCATCCCATTTTTTTGTGCCATCGCCAAACTTCATCTCACTGATGAACCTACCATGTTATTTGTGAGGGAATTTTTTCAGTTGACAAGCACGAAAAGGCCCTGTCTAAACTACAAAATTCTATTGAGATCTCAATATAGATTTTGTTCATGTATATATATATCCCTATGTATTTATTATATCTGTAGAACTAGATATGACTGAAAAAAAAGAATTAGACTCCATTGTTGTATTGTCTATACATGTACTAATGTGTTTATTAATGAATGGCAAGGGGAAAAACCATTCCCTCTTTTTTCTTCTATTGCCAGGAACAGAGAATGGCAATTGGCAACGACAACGGGATATTTTATTTTCATCTGCAATGGAATGAGTTATGTCTTGACAATTGGGAATGAGTGAAATTTTTTTGTATCAGTCTTCATAATGACAAGGATGTGTCCAGTGTTTGTTACAATATAAAATGGAATGAATATTCTCTTTCAACTGTGAGTAGGGCGGGTACACATGGGAAAAGATGGTGTCTTTTGATACTCGTAACTATCTTTATGTGTAGGACTACAAATTACATCTGTAGATATTTAAAATATCTTTGGTCTTACATGACAAATTATTGGCTGTATTTTTTCCCTTGAGGAGATAGACACAGAGATGACTTTTGGTTATTCATCTGCCTTTTATTACGTGGCCTAAAAAAGTATTAGACAAGGATGAGCATGAACATGTATCTGTAATACATGTAAAAATTTACCTATATTAATCTAGGCAATCATGTCTTATGTATTACGTGTGTCTATGTTCTCAGGTGTAAATGTAAGGTAGTTTAGATATCTACTGATACAAGTTTATTCGTATGATGTACAGCGGCAGAGACAGAGAGAACCACAAACAACAATTTCATCTTCATGTCATGTCTCTTGTTGTGTAAGTGTACTGTCTTTAGATGTAGAGAGAGAGGTAGAAACCTAAATCCCTTATAAGTTTTTGCCCTACAGTTATCTCTCTCTCTCTCTCTCTCTGTGTACTACCAACAGTTTTGTATGGGGATCTTCTTGTTGCCATTTTGACTTGTTCTCTTTAAACAACAAGTTTTTTGGGAGCTCAATCTCTTCTCTCACATTTTCTCACAGGTTCAAACCTTCAGTCTCTGTTTTAACGTGAGTCGAACCACATGCACAAGTTGCAAGGTGGGAAACGGTGTTTAAAGTCACAGTCACATTTTTCTTGTAGTGTCAAAAGGAAGAAGATCCAAAGTGTCTTAAATATTCACATAAAAAAATTTTCCTTTAAACTTGGATTTGGTTTTTCTACTCATACTCTCTCTCCATCACTTTCCATGTATTTTATCTTGCATAACAAAAAAAATATATAAAAAACTCACAGATATTTATCTCCACTTATCATCTTTTGTGGAAACTGAAACTGGAAGCTGAATGACCGAAGAGGAATAAATGTTTGACAAAGAATGAGGAGAACAACAAGAGCATTCAACTTGAGAAAAGTGTAGCAGAGCGTAAAATTTAAGTTTTTGTGAACCCAAAAAAAGGAAGAGCAAAGAGTTTTTATTGAGAAAGACCACAAGAGACACTTTTTCTCTCTCAAACAAGACCACGGAGAAGACCAAAAACACAAGAGAGTGTTTTTTTAAAGTGTTGAAGACTCAAAATCAATATTTTGAACTTTGTATCTTAAATCGACACGAAACCATCTTCATCTTCATTTTTATCGTCTCTTATCTTGTAAAAATTTTGTCTTTTTTTTCTAATAGTACACTTTAACTTGTGGTTGTACTTGAAAACTTTATATTTTTGTGGACATGGATTTTTGAGAGTGAGATAAATGAAATTTTTTGTCCACTTCAGCTTGGACAGTGTCAAAGTGTTTAAAAAGTTTTTTTTTATCTGAAAAGAAAAGAAATATTAGTGATTTCCAATTCCACTTGAAAGAATTTTATTGTTGACACTTTTCCTCCTTAAAAAAATATGGATTGTGACTGACTACACACAGTAGTAGTTATTTATGGAGTTTAAATCTAAAATTATACAATAAAAAAATATTTACGACGGATTATTCCTCTGTCATTGACGTTTGACTGGGACCGACACAAACACAAGTGAGTGGGCACAGCTGGAGTGAAGAGGAGACGAAAAAAGGAAAAAAGATAAAAGTATCCAAGTATGAATCGAAAGCCGGAAATTTGTGCTGTATTTTACAAGTTCAAAGGATAGTGAAAAAGAAAAAGATTAAAGGAATTTCCGGTCAGTGGGTTGCAGACTCTGTTTCCCCCCTCTATATATTTTATATATTGGTTGGGTGAGTGGTAGTGAGCTGAATCGAAGCAAGAAATCGGATGAACATGATGTGATTTGAATTGGAGACCTCCCCAATCATTTCAGTGTGAGTGAGATTGCCTCAGTCTTTGAGTGGACAGGGAATGGACATGCTGTCAATACAAGAGGACAGTGGAAGAGAGAGAGATTTATCATTCATGGAGAATTTTCTCTTGTAGTTGAAAAAGAATTTTCAAAATAAAACTCGGGTGGTCACTTCAAATGGAATTTAAGTCAACTTGAGTCTTAAAATATTTGATTAAATGTGGTGAAAGTTTATTTTGTGAAAAAAAATTATTTAAATAAATTTTATTCTCTGGAAAACTACAAAAAAGAAGGACAAGTAAATCTTATTGTGGTCCATGTCTTGGTAAAATAAATAGAAGACAAGAAATCACCATGAAAGACAGTGTGAGTGTGACAATGGGAAATGGAGGTGTGGATCCAAGTCCAGCTTCATCACCATCTCCGCTCTGTAATGGGAATGGGAATGTGCCTTCAAATACATCTTCTGTCAGTGTCAGTAATAATAATAAATGTTCTACGAGGAACACGACGACAAGTACGAGAGAGAGCCAAAATCCAAAACCATTTCCACCACCAATCTTCAATACTCCCATCACCCTTGACAAAGAGAAACTAACAATAATTTCTCCGTCTATCTGTAGTACGACGACTAGTAATGGCAATGAGAATGGCTCGCATAGTGTCAAAATGACAGGGTCCTCTTCCTCTTGTTCATCTTGGACTGAACGTGATAATGGGCATCATACGAATACGACGAGTAATAAATGCAGTGGTAGTAATAATAATAGGCATAGTAATCTCGATATCGATCCTGACACTAATTATGACTCGGATGAAGACCAACCCGTTCCTGGTTTAAGTCCTAAGGGTGGTGTCATGCACTGTCGTATTGTCAATGCCTTCACCAATGCTTTTGCTAAACAAAATGTTCATTTTGAAAAAGGTAGTCCATCTCATATTTTATGTAAATTATTCTACCGTTTTATAATAACTCTATTATACAATTACTCAAATACTAAACTACTAATATTTCCTACATGTGTCGAAACATTGGACTATGAACTAATTACATATGAGTGAGAGAGAGAGAGAGAGGCTTCATGTTTGTTTATCTTTATGCTCCAAAACTGTTGAAATGTATGAGAGAGAAACTTGAGGGCATAAGTAGTTAAAAAAAGTGTAATGTTATTAGTTTGCATGTGAGGAAGGAAATGTGTCTAGTTTGAGCAACTTTAAATATTATTACTTGTACATGAGAGAGAGAGAGACTGTGTAACCCACAAAAAATTAAGTACGAGTATTATAATAGTAATTAAGAATGATGATTTTTTATATATATACAAAATGTTCATAAAGATAATGTAATAGACTTGTTTAAACCTTAACTGCATTCCTCTTTTATAAAAACCAACAAGAAACAACTACTTATTATAAATTTAACTTGCAGGGCGTGTTCAATTATTTTATACAGATAGTTTGTGGGGCTCCTCATTTTCCCACTGCCGAATTCAGGCATTTGACTGTGTTTTTTGTCAGTTTTGTTAATAATTAACAAACTTGACTTTGCATGTTGGTCAAGAATGTCCGAGAAATAACTACAACTTTAAATTATTTACATTTTTTTAATTTTTGTGAGCAATTTTGTAAACTTTTCTCTTGAAGAAATGCTCTATCCAATTTTTTGTCAACATTTTGACGACTAAAAAATTGTAGATTCATTGGGAAATATTAGAGGCAATAATTTCAAAATTATCATTTAATTAATGTTTGAAAAAATAATTTCAATGTTAAATTAAAAAACAAACAGAAAAGAGGTAGAATTGTTTGTCTTTTGCGTGTGAAAATTTACAATATAATTAAGTTGATTAATACACAGAAAAAAACAAAAGTAAATATTTACAATTGTAATAAGGGCATTCCATTTCGTACAATTTAATTATACAAAAAAAATCATTTAACAGTGTTTTTTTCATTATAATGGAATTTTCTCCATCTCTTTTTTGGCATTTGCCTTTTCCCTTGATTACCAAGAATTTGGAATATGAGTGCAAGAAAATGAGATCATAAAGTTAGACACCGGTGGAAACTTGACACTTTTGCTGTTGTACGAGTCATTAAACATTTTAAATAGTCAATTAAGTTCTCCCTCCAATCTTCAATGTGTAGGTTACATGTGTAATGTCCTCCACCCGAATTTTCGTCTCCCATAAAAAATCCCGTCCATGGAAAAAAAGGAAGCCAAAAAAATTATTTTGAGGTTGTAAGAGCTGTTCTCATAAATTAAATTCAAAATGGCAACCTCAATCCTTGCACAATTCACATGGACTTAAATCCATCGTTAAGGTGTGAACCTATTATGAGGATTTAGCACAGAATTTTTCTCTTTCTCTTGGACTGTAAATAGATTTCATACTACAATGACTCTCCACTCCAAAGTCTGGAGTCCAGACTGGCCATTGCCCAGACTTTATTAAGGCAAGCTGTGCACGATGACTAGAGGAAGGATTGGGGCTAATAGTAATTTCCTTAGGAACAGCCGTCCAGTGCTAAATTGCCAGGAAATGGCATGAGAGACAGCAAAATGTCTTAATTTACGTTGTTCGCAATGCAGTCTGTACACACACACAATGTTAAAATGAGGGGAGTGTAGAACTTCGGAACAAGCCAATTACGGTCCAAATAAAAGCTATTAGCCCTTTTTGTAAGTGAAACTCTCTCTCTCTCTCTTTGTTTCAATTCAAACGTCCGTTGTTAGTCGTATCGGGAATACAAGAGTAAAATGCTGAGCTAAGGATAGTTTTCGTTTGTAATTTCCATCTCATTAAATTCTACCTTAGAGTCACACACAGACGCACATTTCTTGTTATTTTGACTCTGTGTGTCTCTGTGTGCGTAGCAGATTTTTGATTTAGTGTTTACTGTGTTGAATTTAAAATCAAAGTATTTTATTCTTAATTGAGAGTGAGACTCTTTGAATCCCAATTTACTATTTTCACTGTACATTGTGCAGATACTTGTCTTGGATGAGCCTACGCAGGGACTAAAGATTTGCCATAAAACTCATTTCATGAATTATTTGATTATTGTCTCAACGTGGAATTCTCAATAGCCTAGGACTGTAAAGCTTGTTATGTCCGGGTTTTTAATTTTTAAGTTTGTTGTCACTCTGAAACTTTATTTAAATTTTTTAATTTGTAATAGCTTGACATTGAGATGGTGTTCTCCATTGACCTGATAATCTGGAGGATTTTAGAGTGAATTAATTTAGTATTGTAGATGTGTAGAAAAATCAATAATATTAGCATAAAAGTGTCAGATTATTTTCTTTTTGCTGAGCTTTGTAACCTTCCTTTACCCTTCTCTGTCTTGTCTTGATTTACTTTGTGATCTATCATCGTCAAGAGACTTCCATGAGAGACAGGACTTGACATTCCAAATTCCCAATTGTTCTTTTTTGTTTGAAAAAGCAATCCAACAATTAAATTGTCGAGGATTTTGTGTGGTCATGTAACTACAAAACGTGTCTCTCTCTCATTTTGTAGAAAAACCGGCTCTTTTGAAAAACCGCAAAGGTGACTTAGTGATTTCACGAGGCACAATATTTTCCAGTTTATTTTTTTAAAGCTTTAGCTGACTCTTTGGCTGCCAAATATTATTCTAATAATTATAATTGACAGATAAAAGAATGAATTCATTCTTTTAAATCTTAAGATTTAGTACAAAAGAAAATTTATAAAATTGTAGAATTTTTTTTCAAAAAATAATTAGAATATAAAGATTTAGATATAGACATAAAAAATATTATTGTGGTTGAGGACTGAGGTATCCTATGAATATTAAAAATGTAATACAAATAAAAGAATTGGGCAAGTCGGATACTATTTTTTATTACCTCATCATCATTATAAATCCTCCTTTTCCTGCTGTCTTCAATAAATTGAGAAAATGATAAATTCCAGAGTTTGACAAATTGCAAATGTCATTAATTTAAATTTCATTTTGTGTATAACTCCTCTCCCTATATTTAGCATGCACAGTACATAGTATTCCTGTAGGTACACTCCATCACTTTATCTCCATTATCTTGATCATAATATCTTTTCACAGAGAAAATTTTCTATTCTATTCATACCCGCACACTGAAAGTGACACGGCTTCTTCTTCTTCTCCATTTCTTTTTTTATTATGTATTTATTATTATACAGCCCCACCTCCTCCGTCCTTTTAAAATACCCATGATGATCATAAATTTTTATGGTAATCTCAAAAAAAAATGTTTTGGAAAAATTTTCTTCTTAAGAAAATTTGTAGAACAAAAGTTCCCTTTGGAATTTGTATGTGTACTGTTATTTTTCTCTCTCAAAAATTCGAGGAATGTTGTTCAGTTAATTTTTTAATTGTATAAAAAGTTACTTTTTTTTGATGGGGTCCCTGATAAAGGAACTAACCTGTTCAAGAATTCTTTACAAATATTTATATAACTTATAAATCTTTTTTACATAATATTGTCTATAGGTATGTATGTACCTATACGTATGCATTTGTTTGATTGTTACAAAAAATAGCGGAGATGGCAAGTACAAATTGATGTAGGTTGTTGATCTTGAAGCGTTAATATTTCTCTCATAAAATGATAAATTAGTCGAGACAAATTTTCTCAAAAAGATACAACTCTTGAATGAGAATTTATTTCATTTGTCTCTGTCTTCTCATTGGCATTGTCACTCTTCTTGTTTGTTCATGTACCGAACCGATGCCGATGATTTGTCACCAGATCAATTTTTATAATAAAAAAAATATTCCTTGGGGGCTCCCAAATAAAAAATATAGTCTGTTTAATAGAGGGTTAACATGGAAAAATGGGTATTGAACTAACAAGTACAAAGTCAGTGATTCAGGAAGTGTTGTGCCGGTCGTCATCATGATCATGATTGTAATGAACTGAGTCTAATCTCCTCATCCCAGTTGGTTTTTTCTTTTTTTTCATCCTCCACAACTTCCTTCCAGTTTTACCTAAGATTTTGAGTCCTTGCTTGTTTAGCTAAGGATCCTTAACTCTCTCTCTTTCTCTCTTTCTATGTGTGCAATAATTTATTGGGTAGGCGGATAGGAGCGTTAATGGAATATATATATATATATATTATCATGATCTTGGTAAACGAGGGAAAAAAATTACAGCAGAGCCATTGCACATGTACGAGTAACGTAAGAGTGAGAGCACAAGTTAAAGGATGAGGAGATTCCAATTCAAGTAAAATGGAGACTAAGAATAGCTCTCGAGTAAAAATCTTGTATCTTTTCAACTCAATGTAATTTACTCTACTATCTAATACTAGTAGTCTGTACATATAAATACTAGTAGAAGGCGCACATGACAAACAAGAGCTTTTAATGTGCATATTGATGCACGTTGACTTTTTTAGATTCTGTGCAGTGTACTGTAGGAGAAGAACGACATGTCGGTCTTTTTATCAACACATACGAGTAGTACTCGTACATGTACAGATACACACAATTTAAACAGTACACATAAAAACGAGAGATGACTGGCTAATTATAGGCCTGGGGCGAGGAACGAGTTTAAAAATTGAAGTATAAAAAACAAGTGCACTGCAATTCTATATCTTGTGTGTGTTGTGTGTTATGTAATGTATCTTCTGTATAACTGCACTCTGGCACTAAATATCTGTGCATTAAAAACATGAAGACAGACGCATTAGCCTTATTTGCTATTATAGTCAAGCCCAATGAGATACTTGTAAATACTCTTCATATTTTACTCTACATTTTCCCCCTCCCTCTCTCTCTCTTTTTTGCTGAAAATTATCTCAATTTTTTTGAATTTAAAGGCTCATTTTCAAAAAAAAAGTTTTTTTTACTGTACTGTACTACTGTTAAAACTCTCTAGTGAGAAATTTAATGGGAATGAAAATGGTAAATGGATAGTTGGGAAGGAGGAGAAAATGGCATGTGTCAAAGTAGAAAAAGGATTTCATGGTAAAATGTAAATTTGTGAATTTTACTCTCATAGAGGAGTGTGTGTATAATGATACAATGCAAGTTAATGAGATTGCATGAGATTGAGACTGGGGAGGTTGAGCTCGTCTTGTTTTTTAGTAAAGAGAAAAAAAAACATTTTCTGGCATGAAAATAAAGACGACATTCTTCTTCTTCTTTGTTCTTTCTAATGTGTACAGAACACAGAGCTCCAGCTGACTTTTATTTATTATTTTTTTTACTAAAAACTTTTTTCATTTGAGGGGAGGGTCTGTGAGATTGAAATTGGAATCTAAATGTAAAATGTCTTGAAATTTTTGTAATCCCGTAATGAATTGTTTTGGCTAGTTTTACATTCTCTCTAATGACACTGACGACTCTCATTTATTTTGGCTCTTATCCTTTTACTATTTAAGTCTATTACTATTATAACAGTTTAGGGAATTGAAATATAAAAAAAATCAAAATTCACAAAATTTAACTGCAGGATGACTTTAGATACAGGCATATTATTTTGGAGTATATTTATGTACACAAACATTGGAACATTTATTACATCAAAGCATATCAAAAGTCGGCCCACTTTTTTTAAAAAAAACTCTAGTAAATATTGGACCATTTAAATGTCTCATCATGCCATAATGATCATCTCCTTTGCATACACTACACATATGTACATATGTATCACAGCATTTGAATATGAATATCATTATGAGGAGATGACAGAAAAGTTTTCATGTGTGATGATTAGTTTGAGGAACATTAAATTTTAGTTTTAAAAATTAAACTAAATATCAAAACAGTCAAATAGTGTTGACATCCATCTCTCCATCTTTGAATTTATGCAGTGTAAAATAAAAAATGTATGAAAATGGAGCATTTGCATATTAAAAATAAAAAAAGGAATGAATGACATTGTGTACTATATAAAATTGTATGTTAAAATATTTACGTTATTTCTTTTTTTGTCTTTTTTTTGAAAACAGCTATTCAATCTTTGGATACACTAAACGAACAGATAATCTCCTTTGTCTTCTCCTCTGACACTGAGGCCCTTGCAAAAGACGGGAAAAATGGCGAGGCCAAGTATACGGAAGCATTCAAAGTTTCTATAGCGCTTATGCGAAGACTTTTATTGGACATACAAGTAAGTTTATATTTTTCTCTTGTCATGATACATTCTACATTTTGTCACAATGATTGACATTGACATTTTGACGGTTGACAATCCTACAGTCCTACTTTTAAACATTTTAACTAAACAGGGGACATGACATAAAATTTTGAACGTGTGCCCTATTTATGTAAATTTCAATTAGTTTTAATACATTCCTTTGAATGTACACATAAATTTTTGTTGCACATTTTTTTAAATATTTTTGTGACTTCTATTTTGTGTAGGGAAAATTTCGGAAGATGGTGGAAGAGAATAAACAGCTAGCTGGTAAATTAGACGGAGATTTACAGTCAGCACATCGTCAAATGGCACTCTTACGTGCTGAATTGTCAGATACAAATAAACGCATTTCCCAATTAAATTCACCCCCCTCATCCCCCTCCACTCCAAGTCATCATGAGACTATGACACATGCCTATGGAAATAGTACAACGACGACGACGAATAATAATTGTCTCAAAGAAGGCTCAGAGGGTCATAATAAAACGGGTGGACAGGTCAATGGAATTCAATCCAATAATAATAATGGACTCAGCAATCATGGTCAGTTTCGTATTTCTTTTTCAAAAATATTATTTTGACAAAATATTTTCTGTTCTCTATGTAGTATGTACTTCAAAAAGAAAAGAATCTAAAAGTTTTGGAAAGAAAAAGAAAATCAAAGAAAGTTTTTTATGTTGTTCAAAAAAAAAAATCCTCTTGTATTTTTTTTGCTTGCAGCGGACCTCGAATTTATCGACTCGGCTACAGATAGTACAGTAGATTTAGACTCTTTATCAAGTTCTGAACTACGTGCAGAGTGTGACAAATTGTTAGTTCAAAATGGGAATCTCCGAAAAGAATTATCAGAGTTACGACGAAGTAGAAGTGGTGGAGGTGGAAGTGAAGGCGGAGGTAAAGGATCTGAACTGACACAAGCAGGTATGTAACTATCATTAATTTTAGTCTTTTCTAATAATCATACACAGTCACATAACACGATTCCTTATATTGATACGTGTACTCTTATGCTGGTCTTTCAGAATTACAGACAGAACTTCAACAAGCAGGGAATATCTTGAAGGGTGAGCTTTGTACCTTATATCTCAAAAAAAAATCTTGTATTATTATTATAACTATAGACTAATAGACCCTTTACACTTTTTTTTTATCATCTTCTATTTTTTTCTGGCAAAAAGATTGACTTTCTCTTCACGTTTTCTCCAACTCTTTCCTTTCCCCCCTCTCTCCCTCTCTCTATCTTGAAGAATAACGTGTCTTGTTTTTTATTTTGGGTTTGCCCTTGTCAATCTTATTCCATCTTAACTTAATTTTCATAGCCTCAATCCGCTGACACCTTTCATTTATCTCATTTTTATTTACCTCCCTCCTCCATGTGCCAGTCTTGTATACTTTATGAAAAGAAATATTATTTAATTTTTATGTAAATTTTTTTTTGTACAATAGCCATGAAAGCGGATAGGAAGCGACTGAAGGCAGAGAAGTTTGAGTTACTCAATCAAATGAAGCAGCTGTATGCAACTTTGGAAGATAAGGAGAAGGAACTCCGGGATTTTATTCGAAACTATGAACAGGTAAAGAAAAAAGAGGTACAGAAAATAGACAAATCAAATTAAACTATACAATATATATCTATATAAATATATTCTATTATAAATAATACTTTCTCTGCCACAGTTTCAGTTCTTTCTCTCACTTTCTCCCTCTCCCTCTCTCTCTCTCGTATATTTGTGCGTTGGAGTAGAGGCTACACACGTGTTAGCTGAGATCTAGATCTACTGATAGAATACATAGAGAGAGACGATAGTTAATGCCAAACTTGTACAAAATATATCTCCCTATTTTTTTAGGTATGTCTGATAATGTTAGGAGAAAAGTAGGAAACTTTTTTTATGCATTCAGTGTGTAGGGAATTTTCTCTCTGTCGTATATTCTACATGTAGGAATGATGCAGAAGAAGGTGAGTTGAGTTATATAAAGATTCTCTCTCTCTCTCTCTCTCTCTAATGACACAAGAAGGAGAGATGGAGAGGTAGAAAGTAGTAGAGTGTGTATAATTGAATTCATGTCACAGGCATGGCGTCAATGTTGACCTAATTTTTTTTCCCCTTCAAAATTTCATTTCTATGCCCCTCAAACTCTTGTGAAGAGCAACTCCTTGAAAAGTTTTCCTTCCTTGCAATTTCTATTGTAATATATATATACATGAATGTATATTACAGTGTGAACTTTCCCCAATATGTTGTACGCTGTACTTTACAAGGAAATGTTTTTAACACTACGATGAAATTTTTGTAGTAGGGATATTTAGGTAGGAATATGTAAGGCATTTGAATGGAAAAAGTACATGCTACGTGATGGGGGAGGGTTTTTAAAAAAAACAATTTGATTGACGACATTTATTTTAATTCATGCAGAGAATGAGAGAAAGTGAGACTTCTCTTCAGCGACTGGCAATCGAACGGGATGAAGCAGAAAGGGAAAAATGGTCTATTTTGAGACATGCAAGGGATGAAGCTGAAAGGGGTCTTGTAAGAGACAAAACTTTTTATTTTTATTTTTTTAAAAAAACTTTCTCTCTTTTTCTTTCTGTCAGAGAAATTATACAAAAATATTTTTTTATGTTTTCATTTAATTTATAATAAAAAAACTTTTTCTCTTTATTTTTTCAGGCATTGGCTACTCAACTAAATGTTCGGGAAGTTCAAGTCCAACAAATGCAAGAGGAACTCCAAGAAGTAAGTCATAAAAAAATTAGTTAAAATTTATTTTGTTAGGACAAATAAGAGCAAGGGCCCTGAAATTTTTTGACTGTGTCAAATTTCAACACAAATCATGTCGTCTATTAATGAATGTAGAGAAATTTGTGGATTGGAAAGTTTTTTGGCAATTCTAACGAGAACCCCCTCTTGCTAAAGGAGGGGGCCAGTGGGGCCTCTCTAGTACTCGTACAATTTATTTTTTTGTAGACTTTGTCTAATGTTTTCCAAACAATTTTTGTTTCACTTTTTTGGATGTGGAGAGTTGGAAATAATCCATATAAATTTAATGTTGTTTTTTTGTGTTTGTTCCGTCTTTCTAGGCTAAAAGACAGTTGGCTCAGTATGGTATCTATTCAGAGCCAGATCGTTCAACTGCGTCACATTATTCCCTCGTTTCATCCTTGACAGCCACATACGCGACCGTAGGTGATAGGGGTAGCTCTGCAGATTCGGGAGTTAGATTATCTTCGGATCGAGACTCTGGTGCAGGGCTTCCAACAGCCAGTAATCTCTCTGACTCTGCCAATGAAGGTAAACATGTTAATAATATAAATCAAAGTGAAACTTAATCGGATAAGAGACTCATTTTAATTCATTTATAACATTCAAAATTTATATAATAGACAACTTCAAAATATAATTTTGTTTAGTTGAATTTTGTAAGAAAAAATAAAGAAAAGTAAGTCAGGGACATTTGATGACGAAATTTGTTATCAAATTTAAAGTAGAATGCAGCCAGGGGTAATTTAAAGACAGCTGTCTGTCATTGAAGACAATTTTAGAGAGAGACAAGATGAATCAAGATTAGCTTATTTTTGCTCCCTATCTTTTTTATTAGAGCAGAATGTATACATTTGAGTCTTATTTTATAAATAGTTTTTTTAAAATGCGTTTTTAATTCAAGTCCGTAATTGGACCGGAACTACATTTGCATTTTTGAATATTTTTTTTTCTTGTGGTTGCGAAATATTTTCTAAATTTAATGCGAATTTTTTTTGTTCATATCTTTACAGCAATTAGTTTAGATTTATGTGGAGGAGATGGATCAGGTGATGGAGATTCCATGTCAGTCATTTCAACAGCCACACTTCCACAATTGTTTGCAACCCCCCGAGACAGTCCTGGACCACTTTCTTATAATTTTACCAGATCTATGGATACAAATGCTCTATCAAGGTAATTAACCTTGATATATATTTACTTTTATTTTTTTATGTCTGGTGACTCATTTTATTCAACATTTTAACTTTGGCAATGTAGGTCAGCTGAACAATTATTGGCAGCTGAGGCGGCAGAAAGTAGACGAAAAAGTGGTCGAAGAACTGATTTGACAGGACGTGCCTCTGCTGGAGCCAAAGGAGGTTTGTCTTGATTTTAATTAAATTATTAAAATTAGTTACATAAAATAAATTAAAAGTTAAATAATTGTTTTTAATCTTTTGTAAACTAGCTTGGGGCTCTATATCAAGAGTTTTTGCGAGAAATAAACATCGGAGAACACTTGACCCCAGTTCTTTGTATGATTCACGGTAATGAAAAATGTTGATTTGTTGACATTAAAATTTAAATGCGACACACGTATTTAAGGTAGAAATTTAATTCTAAATTGGACTTTAATTTTTTTTCAGTGGTCAGAGATCAAGTTGGTCACCACAAAGTTCTGTGCCCGCATCTCCCAGCGACAGTTTATACGAAAGTGAGTCACAATAAAATAAATGTTATTAAATCATAATTAATTTAATATTAAAATAAATATTAATGGTCATGTTATTACAATAGAGAGTTATGGTGACAAACTAAGGGCATTAGAAGAAGCAGCAACATTGCCAATGGAATTATGGAGAGCAGGAATGGTCCAAGCCTGGATAGAAGTCTCACTTGGTATGCCACAGTATGGTTCAAGATGTGCAGACAATATCAAGAGTGGGAAAGTCCTCTTGGAATTATCAAATGAGGAATTGGAGTCAGAATTGGGAATTTCTCATCCTCTCCACAGAAAAAAATTACGTCTGGCTATTGAAGAACATCGAAATCCTGCACTCGTTCGTTTTCCCTGTACAGTTGAATTATCTCATATATGGGTGAGCAGTGAGTGGCTCCCTGACATTGGACTACCACAATATGCTGACAATTTTGCTGGCTGCCTCGTAGATGCTCGTCTATTGGATCATCTAAGTAAAAAAGATTTGGAGAAATATTTAGGTGTCACAAGAAAATTTCATTTAGCTGCCATTGCCCATGGGGTTCATCTCCTTCGTATTGTCGCTTATGATAGACAGGTAAATTAACTATAATTACGTCAAATGTCATGAAAATTTTTTACTACTAGTATTTGTGTAGTGGTAAAATAATAATTTAATTAATTAATTAAAATAATTACAGTCTTTGGCTGAAAGAAGACGACAGTGTGACAATGATCCGTTAGTTTGGACGAATCAACATTTTATTCAATGGGCTCGCTCCATAGGTACAAGTAATGTGGTTTAATGATCATATATGTATTTGTGTACAATTTATTTTTTATTTTAACAAATGAGATTTATGGACATGTAATTTAAAATACTTTTGTATTTTTTTATAGACCTTCACGAATACGCAGATAATTTAAAAGGTAAAAATAATTTATATTGACTTTTTTGTCATATCTTTTACTTTTATTACCTGTACAAAGTTCTTACAAATTGTACTGTGTATATTATATAGTTGAAAGAAACTCGTCACTCAAATTATTGATTTTTTGGTACAGTTCACTACTCACTACTCTTGTTGTTATATTTTGTTTAGAGTCTATTTTGACTGTGAAAAAGTGAAAAGTTTTTCTTTTATTGTCGACTATTTGTTATCTTTATACATAGAGACAGATATGTAGGCTGAAAAATATAGAAAATTTTCCCAATTTTCCGGTTCATTCAATGACTTGAAAGAATTTAACAAAGTGAAAAGTCAAAAAAAGTATATACAGATAGACATTGTACATTGAAACCTTCAATTCATTCTATTGAGCCTTGAAAATTAGTTGTCGCTTTATTGAACTTTCAACTATTACTGAAAATGTCTCCACAAATGGCAAATGACTGTCTCGTATGTACAATCAAAAAAAAGAAATGTATCTCTGTAATATTATGTTCCAAGTTTGACTCAAACAAATAAAAAAAACTTTTCTTTTATCTTTGTCACAGGTTCTGGTGTACACGGTGCATTTGCAACGCTTGAGCCTTCATTCAATGGTAAGTCTTGTCAAAACGGAGGTAATATTATGTTTTTTAGTTTTTTTCCAAAAAAAACTATTCTGTATGTAAATGTGAACTTTGAAAAAAAAAAAACATTTGACATTTTCAGGTGATACACTGGCCTCTGCTATGGGCATTCCCCCATCGAAACAAATTATTCGAAGACATCTCACAGCTGAGCTTGACGCACTTTTAAATCCAGCCAGGTACTTGACATAAATATTATCTCTCCCTCTCTCTCTCTTTGTATCGATTCGGAAGAGTTATCTCTCAATATAGGTTCTAAAGGGATTGAACATTAAATTTTTGATTTCGACTTTGATGTCAAGTATTGTTATTGCTTTGCGAGTTTGAACTTTTCCCCAAGGGAGCAAGTATATAAAAAAAAGTCAGTTTAGACGTGGTTTGAAATTTATAGTAGACTATTATATAGATATACTTAGATGGACACCCATAAAATCCAGAGAGAGATATTTTTTATATAGTAAATTGATGTTATATAATATAGAAAAAATGTATATGACCAAGACTAACGTTATATGTGATTCATGTTAAAAAATTTCAGAGCAAAAATCACACAACAATATCGTGTAACCAAATCCAGGCCTTTAACGGCATCCTCAACCCCTCCTGCTCCTGGAAGTAGACCGGGTGATCCAACTGTGGGTCTTTTATCGGATAAACAACGATCAGACTCCCTTGGACGTAACAATGCTACACTAACCAATGACAACTTCCGTAGAAGTAGTGATGACAGTCGTCGTCGGACAAGTCTACGAGTAAGACAACATATGCTCTAAATTAATATTTCTACTGTGAGACCTTTTCTCTCAAACAAAATACTAATACCTATATATCATCATAAGCTATACTATAATATTTACTAATTACAAAAATTCCTCTATTTGGCTTTCGTCACTATAAATCGCACTTTAATTATCCATTCGAAAGCACTGATATATTTAAATGTACTATATTTAGCACAAAAAAGTCAATTTAGTGAAGTACACTAAAAAAACTATATAAAGTGACATTTAGTCTAAAATTTTATCTAACGCTCTGCAGTCTGCACCCACACAAACATTCTGAATTTGTAGAGTTAAACCAAGACACAAAAGAGACTTGATGACTATTAGATAAAAAGATATAAAACAAAAAGGTGTGGAATTAATATTGTTGTATATAATTATACACACACAAAATGTACATTTATATGAGCATATAAAGAAACTATATAGTCAAACGTTAGTTTAGGTCTCAATTTTAAGTTATTTAGGTAATGTTATTTAACTCTACTAACATTATAGATGTACATATGATACAATTAATATAAACGTAAAAAACAATTCTATGATATCGATATTATATATGATTGTTGTAAAATATGGAGAGATTTACCGATGCGAGATAACTTAATAGAGAGGGTATTGGAGATATTTGACACTGTAGAAAAAGAAATTTATTAGATGGTCAGTTGTTTTTTTACTATGACCCCAGATGGGTCAAAACGCTCATATTAATTGTACTACCAAATTATATTATAAATACGGTATATACAACATTAAGAGAGACGAAGTATTAAAATTTTGATAGGAAATATTTAATGACGCTACAAAAAAAAATAAAGTCATCATTATACTAGTTCATAGTTATTAAAGTATGTGATGATGCACACTCAAATAGTACAACAAGAAATAATTAATTAAAATTACACATTTTATGACAAACTGATCAAGATAAACTATAATATTTCTTGATTTGCGCAATCCTTTCAAGACAGTTTTTTTGGTCAGTTTTCGATGACTTTTTTATTTGGAACGAATTTATATACATGTATATAATAAGTACCATACTGTGAAAATGCCCCTTTGTAGATTAATTTATTATTAAATGTAGTTTAGTGTGTGTAGTTTTGATGTTTGAAATTTGTTAACCAATTTTAACTATTTATCTCACGCCACGTCTATTATAATTTATTTTTTAGCTTTATTTAGAAACACATCACGCAATGAAGGAATTTAATGATTCTTAATAATTTTGATGATTACCTTTATAATTATAATATTTATATTGATTACAAGATATTTAATTACTATTTAATAATTTTAACTATGATTGATGTTTTCTTCTGGTTGTTTGTGCACTGGAATAACTGGTTGTTTTTTTGTTTCTTTTTTTGCTAATTTTTTAAACAAAATTCTGCTCAACCATCAAATCCACTACTACAACCACGATTCACCAATCAAAACAATTTAATGAAAAAAAACAAATGAAAATTTCTACTACTTCTACTTCTTCCTCTTCCTCTTTTTACGAAATGAAAAACCTTGATCTATTTCAACCATCTTGACACATCTGATGAACCTATCTTGTTTGATGACCCAGACCTATAGTCTTCTCTTTGCCCAGAAGGTTGGACTTAAGTAACACTAAAAACTGTAGATAAAACTGATAAACCAAAAAAACAATTTCTTTTTAGAAAATATTATAATTATTATTAAAATTACAAAAAAAAATATTCACCGCTGCTTTGAGTGATGAAAAAAACCCCCTCTCGTCCTCCCCTCGCTCTTTTTTCTCTCGCACAATTTTATTAATTAATTGTCAATTAATTATGTATTTGGTAATGTAGTCGTGACAATTTAAAGTACTATAAAACTCTTTTTTCCTGGGAAAATAAACTATATAAAATTGTTTGATTGACATTTATTTTTTTCTTGTTTTCTTGTGACTAAAGAATACTTTTTTAGCTGTACAAAGTTGCTGTCTCTATATCTCTCTCTCGCTCATATTTGATAATTTTTCATTTTTATTTTTGATAAACTTAAATTATTTCATCTTGTCTTGTCGTCGAGTTTTGTGAGAGGTCAAAAAAACAAGGAGAATTTACACTTGCATTATTTTATAAAGCTCAATTTAGTTGAATCAATTTTAAGCAGTAGTTGAACAAAAAGCGTGTGAGTCAGTTCGTGTTTGGTCATTGTGATTGTCTGCTTATAATTTTAATTGCCAGAAAAAAGACATGGAAAAATATTTCTTTTTTTTAATTCTTCACTGTTGAATTTCCCAGTCAAAGAGAGTATCATTTAATGCATACTACAATTTAGTTTGTGACTTGTATTGATTTAAATAGTAGAACTGTGATGGTGAGTTAATTGTGAGTTTTCATCTTGCGCCGTAATACCTTTATCAATTTATTATTTAATCATCTTCTACCTATTCAAACTTTGCTGCTGCCATCATTTCCATTTATTAGCACTTGGATAATCATTTTGATGACGATGGAATTAAAAAATTGTTTTCTTGAAAAAAACAAATGATGACCATCAAATCCAAACACTGCAAAAACAACTACCTATCTACTTATATGCAATTTAGTTTTCTTTTATCTAAAAGCAAAAAAATTATCCTGTTTTGTGTGTGCATTGAACTTTTCTCTTTTATTTTTTCGCGTTGCTGCCAATTTTACGCAAAAAAAACTCTGGTCTTGTCTCTGAATTTCGCAAATCGTGGACTCGTACTGTGCATAATCACCCTCCTGTTGTTCAATTAAATAAATTTAATAAACTTGTCTCTTTTTTACTAATCAATAACTTTTTCTATATTGATTTTTTTTCCAAATAGTTTTCTACTTGGAGGAGCTCTCAGGTTAGCTATTTCGAGAAAGAAATTAAATTATAGTACAAAGAAAAAGACAATGGGACAGGCAGAGCATCCAAACATAATAATAATAATATGATGATATAAATATTAACAATCTTTATAAATTTTAATTATTACACAAAATATATGATTGAAATTTTGCTGGTATAATTTTTGATTGTTATAATTAATATTTTGTTTTTTTTCACAATTAAAGGGTTCCTTGAGCAGAGCTCTTGGTTTAAAAATTAAGCAAGACTTACTCCATCGACGACAGGAAGAGAAGGAAAAGTCTGAAGAAAGGGAAAGAGAATTTCTGGGACCCCCGCCCCCACTCCCACCAGGTCTTCCAGGTACAAATGTTACTGTTAGCGGTCGTGGCTGGCTGTGTCTTGACAGTTCTCGTAAGATCACTGAAAGTTAAGCATTGGCCATACCCTTGGATGGGTGACCACACGGTGAATCCTAGTATGGCTCGGTGTAAGTACGGTACTAGGTCCTCAACTTGATGGGGTAACTCCTTAGCCACTGCCCTGATACTCCTTCAATGGAGCGTCGTTCGTGGGTCAAGTGTACGAGGCCTCTAGAGCTAAATTCTCTAGAGAGGTCCGAGCTTGAAAAACATTTCCTTCATTGGCGATGAAGCATCTTGACTTTAAATCAATTTAATTTTAATTTAATTTTACTGAATAATGTGACTGTGCAAGATCTATACATGAATCTTTAATTCTGAAATTATTTTCACAACATAAATTTCACTAAAATGTAATATTATTTTTGCAGGAAAATTATCATCAAACAATTCAACAAATATGAATGGAAACCTTTCAAGTCACACTTATAGCCTTGGTGGTGGTCATTACAATAGTGGTAGCAGTTGTTCTAGTGATCAGCCTTTACTGGATGATTTTACATCATCAATTCTTCTCCATGCTGCAAAATTAAATAGTCACTATCAAAGTCCACAATCCTTATCGTCTTCATCAAGACCACAGTCAGTTTTGGGGAGTGGACAGTCATCATCATCAACTCCAGGCTCAAGACAAGTTTTAGACGCTGATCGTGACAATAATGATGGCAGTAGTAATAGTAATGGTGATAGGGATGAGGGGAGTGGTGGAAATATTGATAGTACTGATAAATCCAGTTCTGCTTCAGTTGCATCCTCCAGTAATAGTACTGATGCACTCAAGAAACATAGACGAGTAAAATCAATTAGTGAAGTGGATCATATAGCAGTGCATACCCCTGTGTAGTTTATGCAATCCCAAAATAATTTTTCTTGTCAAATTAAACAAACAAAAAATAATAATTGAATCATCACAATGACTGTGTTGTGTTTCACTTTTTAATTATTTATTTATTATAAAGTTAGACAAACTTTATGAGCGCAAGGGACACAATAATCGTGGTTGAAAAAAAAACGATTTATGGATGATTAGACACAATTATAATTATTATACAATGTGCAAATCAAAGGCTGAAAGTTGGATCGTACCCCCTATGTAAATAATTTTTAAAAAATTAATAATTGTGAATGTAAGAAATAAATAATGAAAATATAATGCAATATATTGTATACTATGTAAAAGTATTCCCATTCAGATTCGTACTAATTGTATCAAAAATCAATTAAATGTTATGCACCCGCCTTTGCACTTGTGCTCGTGTTAGCTTTACACACTTATCAATTATGAATGGTATTTACTAAAAAAATAATTAATTGTGAGTAGAAAAACACTTGAATGTTAGCTATTAGTACTAAATAATACATGTATGAAACACAATCCAGCGTATTAAAGACAGTTACTTTTTTTTATTTGTAAAAAATGAAAATAGTGGCAATGATATTAAGTGCATTCGTGATGTTTAAATTTTAGTCTGTGTTTTCAGTTTTTATCACTGGTTAAATCATCATTCAATCAAATTTATTTTATTAACTTGACGCTTTACTTACAAGTACAGATCTTTATTAATTAAATTATAGAGAGAATGAGAGACAAGGGGATGGGAACCCCATATTGATATTTTGTTGTAATAATTTGATTATAGTTTAATTGTGTACTTTGAAAAAAAAAATTGACATGTATGAAATGACACTGATGATCTTAGTTTTTAAAACGTTTTTGCTTGTTTATGTCCCCTACAGTAGAAACGGTTGAAATGAAGAAACTGATCACTAAATTACAAACACTTTAATGTGAGATTGAATGTATTACATAACGTATAAACTACTGAAATTCATAGCTATAATTAATTGTAATTATGATGACTATTGTAATTTTTTTAAAAAATAATAATTTTAAAAAAACACAAAAGAAAATCCATAGACATATGGTTCTATGTCTTTAAAATGTCATTACCTAAAATAGGGTGATGTAAATATACAAACAAAATACACAATTATAACCAAATATTACAATGGGTGAATTGCTGCTCTCTTGTCATTTATTTAAAAACTTTTAAAGTAAGAAAATCAAATAGGGATAAGTTTCAATGTGTACAATTGTAATGATGAAATATAGAATAACTTCGACTATAACAATCATTTAGTCTACGCATATTTATCATTGTACCCGTAAAAAAAATAAAAAAAATAAATCCAACAATTGACAGCAATCATTGCAGTTTTCTCACCAGTAATTTGCCTTTATTTAATCTGCATAAACGATAAAAGACTCCATCAAACAACAAAGAACTTCTTACTCATCAAGGATGACTGAACCAAGGAAGTATTTGAAGCCGAAACGGAGGGAAACGGACATTGTCTGTCGCGAAATGGTGCTTATTTTTAATCACACTTTCTTGGAGTTAGTTAATTGAAATCAAGACTTGTCATTTTGTATATACAACAATTTTATACACAGCGTAATGACCAGAGAAGGAAGACCAGGGCTAAAACGAAATCAACCGACTGATTCGATCGACAAACGGACGACGAAGAAGAATAAAGTCACCGTTGATAAAAGTCCTCAGAATGGGTATGTAAATTGTTTCACATTTCACAATTTTCACACTATAATTAACTTACTGAATGAATGAATATTTTTGGTTTGTTTGTAGATCTGACTGGATAAATGGGAAAAGTCCGGTTAGAAACGCTGTGTTTAAAAATAACCGTAAAAAACGGTTCATTAGGTTAGCACAATTGTATACCTATTCGATTACTGTGTCAGACTCTCTTATTTGTAATATGCAAATTTTAACACTTTACATATATTGGTTTCATTGTAGTAGTGATTCTGACGAGGAACGTCCCAAATCTCCGGCATTTCATCTCTTAAACTCTTCACCAGAAATGGAAGTACGAGCACGTACTCCTACATCTATTATCGACATTGATTTGGATCTGGACACTTTTCAAGAACCAACTTGCCTCATGCTTCCATTATTTCACCCTACAATTCCAGAACATTGTAATTGGACATTCTGGAGAATTTACAGTGCTGAATTACATGGGATGATAGAAAAACACATGGAAAAGTACAAAGGATATAAATATTTATCTCGTACCATGTTGGAAGAGCTGTTTTATCAAAAAATTCATGATGATTGTCCTGATTATGATCCTATTCAGTCTCAAGGGGTACTTTTATTATTATTAATTGAATGGTAAATATTTTTGTGCGACAAAATGGTTACTTGACAATAGTGGTTTATTTCCAAAAATTACAGGTTCGGATAAAAAAAATTCATGGGTTGTGCCAAGAGGACAATCATCAGACCTTAGTCATGGATGCTGTCGTAATTCAAACAGCTGATAACGCTAATGAAGCTAAAAGAAAACTTATTGCATGTGATTCTCTGGCTGAGCTGCTGTCATTGGTTTTGAAGGATGGCGATTTCATGATGATATTTGGCCATAATTGTCTCATAGATGGTCAAACGATTGCCTTAAACTCTAGGCAACAGCAAAGAAATTTTATTGCCGTCTACAGACATGACGTAAGTTGTATACTTGTATTTTTTTAAAAGTTACAATCTACTTGCATTATCTTATTATTTTTTCCTCATAGTTTGTAAAAAAAAATTTTCATTTTTATCAACAAAAGATGTATATGACTAATTATTATGTCTTGAATTCTTTAGGCTATTTTCACACCAGAAAAGGAAGAAAATTCAGACAATTTGATCGTTCCATTTGACTACAAAAAATTTCGTTATCTATGTACAGAGAATGATGATGATGAAAGTGTTTTGAAGATTGAGCCTTTACATAAATCAAGTAATTAAATACTTTTAACAAGAAAATATTTACAGTACCATGTGTCACAAGTAGTTTTGTCTTGTATGATATTTTCTATATTTTGTTGTTAATAATTTTCATCATTTTGTCATTGTTTTCTATAGTTCTTCCACCTGGTTTAGCTCCAGTCCTGGAACTTGCAAGACAAGAAACGGCTACAGAAAAAGTCCACAGATATTTGGACAGAGTACCTGCGAGTTCAGACAATGACTTTAATTCATCACCCGTCAGTCAGAAGAAGGTGCCCAGTCAACGGAATGAAGTGGACAAGCATACCTCTAAATCCAGTCCAGGCAAGGAGCTGAATCAATCCTCTCCTGCTAAGAGTTTTAAAAGTAAGGGTAAGGCACTCCTTTCAACTTCACAAAAGAGTCCCAATAAACATCCGACCGAAATTCGAAATCAAGATTGTTCGAGTAGTCCAGCATCAAGCTTCAGTTTATTTGTTAAAAGTTATGACTCCGACTCAAGCTCAAGCTCAAATCCGAGAAGGAACACTTCTAAATTGCCTAGTCACAATTCAGGATCAAAATCGTCACCTACAAAGTCTCCCAAAGAATTGGAGCAAGACGAGGAAAATGAACAGGGGGGAAAAATGGATGATAATGATTTACTCTCTGAGTCTTCGTCCACAGATCAAATTATTACAGAACTTTTCGAAGAATTAGACAAAGAGAAGCAAAAGTCAAAGAAAAGTCCTACTAAGTCCCCTCAGTCACAGAAAAGTTCCAAGACAACATCTTCGTCAAAGAGAGGCCAGAATACATCGCCTCAGTCTCAAGTCAGTAAACGAACAAGTGGTTCAAAAGCAGCGTCACCCCGGTCATCTCAAAATGAGCATAGTGAAAACGATAATCTATACAGAAACTTGCGACCGGACACGCAGGTTTACTTTAATAGTTCTTCTTCTGAAGATTCAGACGCCTCGTCGGAAAAAGTTATTGTCATTCCTAAAGGTAAGGTCTCGGATCTTCTAAATTTACTTTTCAAAGTAGAAATGTGTTTCTCAATAAGCTGGATTATAATAATGAATAATACCAAAGATGTATTTATTTACAATGTTGATTTTTACTATTTCCCTAGCTATATCGCCAGTGAATGATCCTCCTGTAGGTATGGAAATAGAACAGCCCGAATCTTCCCCAGAAAATGAAAATACAAGGCATGGAAATAATGCAGATCTCCCAGAGGTTAATGTGGTGTTGATGCGAATGGAAGATGATCCTGCTTTATCATCCTGGAATATTCGTGAGTTACTAGAAAACTACAAGGCTCCAACGGTCAGAGACTATAAAAAAGAATTCAAATTAAAAAAATTGAAGGTGATATTGAAGAAAGTGCGAGTTCCTCAGTCAACTGTGACTACTACTACTCAGTCAACCCTCGATAGTAGTAGAACTCGAAGACTTAATGAACGACGTGACAAAAAAGGAAAGGATGCTGGAGGGAAGCGTAACTTGAGACAACGACCTAATTGCGATTATAGAGACCAATTATAAAAATAATAAACTTTGTAACTAATGAATTCAAAAAAAAAGTTCAAACGAACATTAAATGACATGACAAATAATCTTTTCCACATAATTTGAATAAATTGAAGCTTGTTTTCAATAATATTTTATGATTCTAATCGTATTATGTATTCAAAAACTTTCTTGTAACTTTTATGATAAGTTGCATCTAGTCATATGCAATATAAAAATAATGACTTTTGTTTTACATTTATTGTTCTCTTTTAAAAGTGGAATATGTGAGATGTACTTTTAATTAACGAACAACAGAAAAAAGTATATAGAAAGTAATATTAAAATTTTTATTATGTCAAATAATGAATCCAGAGTACTTAATGTAACTACTCTTCAGGCCTAGTTATTACAATTTACAATAGATAAAAAGAAACATTAATTACTTATATACATTTGCAAATATACAGAAAAAATTTCATACTCACTGTAATCCTACAATTGTAGTCTATTACAGAAAGTTTTTTATGAAAACATCAATTATAAAATGGGTTATATGTAATCCAATGTGCTTTATCCTGTTGTTTTGCTGTAGAATGGGTGGTAAAGAGGGATTTGTACGTCTCACTAGCATTACCTGTAAAATAAAATATTCAACGTTAATAACTTACGCAATCTGATAACTACTTTATAATGTAAGACTAAATGTTTCTGGTTTAGTCACAAATTAATTTTATAACGAGCGATTTTACAATATCAAAAAGTAACGTGTATAAATAAACTAATTGATACTTACGATCTGTGGCTACACTGTAAGTTCCATTTAATTTTGCTTCTGTTGACGTTGCTGTTCCAAGTGTTTTAGACTTGTCAGAACCTGCAGTCAAACTTTTACTTCCTTCTTTTGATGGTATCACCAAACGAGACTTTTTGCTAGTAGATGGTCCAGCATCAGAAGCTTCTTCAATGGATTTTGAGTCATTTCTTTTACCTAATGTTCCCAAAGATAATTTATTCTTATTCACATCATTCCCAGCAACATTTGCTGTTTTTTCTTGATCAATTTGTTCTTCATTGGAAGTAGCTGATGTGGCAGTTGCTGTAGCCTTTGATTTATTTTGTTTTTTGGCCTTCTTTTCATTTTTGATTCTCTCCCGACGTGCTTCCATCCTTTCCAAAGATTGTTGAATATCCTCCTCTTCCACTGGATTAATCAAAATGACATCATCCATACTGAAAGGTTTCTGGCATCTACAAACAAAAAAATATTATAAATTTTTTATTAATACATGGCTAGGACCTAAATAAAAAAATTATTATTGAATTCTCTCTCATCTTGAGAAACAAATGACTAAAGCCGATAATAAAAGTTTTGACTTTTAAAATAATTTACTTACTTTAGACACTCCAACTTCTCATCTGGACTCTTCTTCTTGGTTGCAGTTTGTTTAATTGCCCTTTCACTTACAACACATCCACAGGTCCAAATGAATGTAAAACGGAGTCTCCCACTCATTTCTTGTCCAGTAACTGGACAAATCCATTGAGACTTTTGGGTATCAATGTAACCATCACCTTTCTCAGTGGCAGTGTCAATAGTCCAGTCTGGGTTGTTGGTCAATTTCAAGTCCTTGACATCACGGATGCTCTTCAAGTGAGAAATGACATCAGATGAAGTTTTGCCAGAGGTGGATTTCTCCAATAATTCCTCAATAATGACATCCTTGTTGTACATTCGCCCTAATTCACAAGCAACCACAGGAGTTTGTAAGGGCTGTTGTGATAGAGCACAACTCTTCCATCGGAATGCCTGCTCTGATGTTTTATCTTTCTATAAAATTTATAAAAATATTTATTTAATAAATAACGTCAATATTGTCAATCGTAAAAAGGAAATTACATAGAAATCACACACAATTGACTCAATCTATTTGAAATCAAAATTAATGTTACCTGTTCTGGCTTCTTTTTTGTACGAACGAGTTCATCTCGTTTCGGAATCGTGCCACCATCACAACCCATTTTTATTTGACTTTAGAATCTCTGAATTACTTAAATATAATTAAATTTTAAATTAGACTTTTCAATGGAATTCAATGGAAACTTTCCTCACAATTTTTTTTGGCTACATCAAACGTTCCCCCAAAGTCATAGAAATTTGTTCTTCTATGACCATAAAAAAAGCTTTGTCTCCCTTCCTTTGATTTAGCTTTTTAGCAGTTTTTCAACGATTTTAACAAAAGTGGGCTATCTTTGACCCGAAAATCATTTCAACTCATTGTATTTGACACATAGATCCGGAAGCGTACGGAAGACCGGGACCGGGAATATCTTTATCTGATAAAGATATTCATATCTCAAAATCTTCAATGTGTTTATCCTTTTTGTTTCTTCAAATTTTCATGTCATCAGTGCTAATGCCTCCATTGGATCCCTGAAAATTTCCATGTATAAAGAAAGTTTAAATTCAGAAAAAAATTATACTTCATTATATGCATTTTGCTTAAATGTAGTATCTTTCCATGAGGGCAATACAGAAAAAGTTGAAACAACTGCAACATCAATGATGGAGATCAAGGTGAAGATGAGCGTGACTTAATGTCTCTTTTAATAATGCATATATATTGGTAATGGGCTTGTGAACATTATTTTAAATCCATATTTATGTTGATGAGATGACACAAGTGAATAATAAATTTCTCTTTGTATTTTTATTAGTATTCAAAAAATCTCAAAGTACATGTATTAGATTTATATTAGCAACTTTTATCAAATCCTAACAATATCAAGTTAAAAAATAAAATCTAAAATATTAAGAAAAATGATGACACACCATTAAAAATAGCCAGAGACGTACCAAAAGAGATCAGTACAAAAATAAACTCATTCCAAAACGTACGTTTAGAGGAGGAGAGAAAATTACAGAAAGTGGGCATTGGCACCACTCAAAAAACTTTACTTGATAGCCTGGAGGAAAAAATTTCAATAATAATACATATACATTACTGTAACATGTAAACAGACAAAAAAAAATTCAAACCGAATATTTTTCCAAGACCAAGCTAAATTGGGATTTTAATAAGAGTGGTAATAGAGGCGTGGTGCATAAATAATAATACAAGACAAATAATCCGAGGTGATAAAAAGACTCACGAGATACGTGGATGTCATACTCTAATTACAGAATATTTAACCATAACTAGAATCTGTTTCTTCCATTAGAGAAAGAGGGGGGAAGAAACACATAAATGACTTGCTCTCATGGTTAATTAGAACTTAAAAGAATAATTTTGCATACTAATAGTCCAAAATGCAGAGACCATGTCTACACTCGTGAATACTCAGTGTCCTCTCCTTCCGAAAAAAAACTATTGTGATTTATGATGAGCCAATTAGATTTTATTTGCAACATGAGCCATTTTTAGTCTTGAGTATTTAACAATGCAAGTTACTAATCAATTCTTCTTTTTCCCCTTTAAGATTCATTAGCACGTCTCATGATCATCTCCACTCCACACACATGTGCATTTATGTACTACATCAGGATCATCCCAATAATCTAGATCTGTCCGCATAAGATGTCCAAGTACAGGCAATCATTATAAATATAAGGATGAACCCTCTAAAGATAAGGAACAAAGAATAGAGAGGGAGAGGGAGATATTATGTATGTATTTTTTATGTAGTTTGGATAAGGAAAACTGAATCTTAGAAAAGTATTGTGGGTACAGATATTACACACACACTCTCAACGTCTTCATTTTATCACTGGTGAGAAGGTCAGTCAGCTAGTTTTGTTAGTCTTTGTATAATTGAACCATTTGTGATTATGTGAAGAATCTAAAGTTGTGAGTTGGTACAGTATTTTTAAATCACTTTAAAATTATCTTCTCTCTTTTAAAAAAAATTTCTAATAGATAATTAATAATTCTTTTGTCTGAAAACTGAGGAAAAAATTATTAGGTAAATGTAAAGTAAGTAAAGTTGACTCATTCTTTCTTGAAATAAATGAGGGGAATCAACTTTTTCTTCTTTGGCTCCCGTTGGCCATGGTGAAGTGTTAAAAAATTTTTTGTAGTGTCGATTTTTGAATCGTTTTTGACCTTTGAACTTTTTCTTTATAAAAGTTAATATTGACACCTGTGTTTTTGAAATTTTATATTATATTGAAGAAGAAAACTCAGTGAAAAATCTTGAAATTAATTTGAGTTAATAAATTATTAATATTACAACCAAAAATGAGTCAACATTCCGGCTTGAACTCTAATGGTACAGGACACACAAGATTACCTCATCAGTTACAAAATATGTTGGCAAAAGGTCGACGTCATTCAGCTGCAGCTATCCAAGCTCTCCGTAAAGGTTCTCTTCCAAGGTAAAGTTTAGAAATTAAATTTGATTCGCCAGTTTTCTTAACTGTTCACTGTTCAGTGAGCAGTTGAAAATAAAACTTTGTCCGCATACAAGCATTTATGTTTATATTAAAGTTGGGCTGGTGGACCACCAGCAAATGCTCAAGTTCAACATACGCCAACAACCCCAACGATTGATGAAGAACATGAATTTGGTTTCCCCTTAAATTCATTAGAAGAGATGGAGGGAGAACAAGGGAGTAGTTTAATATTGGAATTTCAGCATGACCCCGACAGGTCAAAGAAGGGACTAAAACTACAAATTAGTAAAACTCAGGATCCACAATTGTCACGAGCTCAAGGAAAGTTAGTTGTACTGTATTTATTACTTCATATGCATTTTTAAAAGGAGAAAGGTCTTAAAATGGAGTTTTTTGTTCAAAATAATTATTCTATTGTTATTATGATACAACTGACAAATTTAGTGTGGATCTGGGTCTGGTTCTGTCCGCCATGTATGCCAAACTTCTCATTGTGATGGGGATTGCATTTCCCCTTTCTGAAGTCATGAGTACTTATATAACCCCAAAATATTATGATGTAAGAAAATGTGCATTACAATTGTTGTCAATTATTATTTAATTGGAATTAGAATGACTACTTACCTTCTTGAATTATTCTCATTTTTACAGGGATTTTATATTTATCTATACGGCAGTAAGTTAACCTTCATTGAGTCAACTGTTGAATCTTACAATATTTGACACAAATAAAATTTTGCATTTACAATTTTTCTAGTGAGCATCATTTTCATGGTTTACATTCTTGGCAATGTAATCAAACAAAAAGCTCAGAGGTCTGCAAGAGGATTTATTGAGCGTAAGTTCACATTAAAAAATCCAGCTTGACTTGTGTCTACCATTTTATTGGTCTACCATTTAATTAGCATAAAATCAACTCACAGGTGTACAGAGTATGACCACAAAATTGTCAAATTCATCCGATTCGGGGGTTGCTCCGGATGTCGTGTCAAATGGTCATGGTGAACATTCAGACTCGGACTCAAATTGTCCTCCGATTGATACACCTTGTAGTCTAAAGAAATGTACCAAAAAATGTAAAACCGCATCAGAGGAAGTTGTACATCATCATGATCATCACCATCATCATCGATCACATCGAATTACTAATTTTGGAAGCTTTTACTTACGAATGGGAGCTATGGGTTTGTATTTTAATTTATAATTTTTAATATTCTTTCTTTAAAAAATGTTCTTACGTCATCTCTCTCATTGACCATGAAGGGCAATGCATACTCAGAACATACTCAACGTATAATTTAATTTTGAAAAGTGTTAACTGATTTACAAAAGGATTCCTATATAAATCATTATTGTTCGATTCAAATTTTTGACATAAAATTTTCTCTTGCTTTTCTCTTTTATAGCTTTTGGAATTGGTAGTTTGATCTACAGTGGACTTGAATTTGGTCAGTATTTTGAGTTGGATAAAAAGGACACCAAATGTCATAATTACATGGTTGCTCTAACACCAGCCGTCCGGATGATCTTCACTTTTCTCCAAATGTATTTCATCTTTCTCAATTCAAAAATGGCCCTTGGAAAAGCAAGTCTTGGGATCCAATTTGGATTAATGCATATGATCGGTACAAATCTTTGTGTCTGGTTCAATGTTCTTGTTGAAGAGACAAGACATGAAATTCTTCATTTTTATAATCCAACCAATCAGACAGTTCTCATGCATCGGGAACATGGTGATCACAATTATCATCATTCTCATAGCAGTCATCATGAGTCGCGCAATGGGACTGCAATTGATTTTGGGAAACAAATTCTTGATGCCGTCATGACCGGAGATGAACATTTACTGAATAGGGCCAAAAGAGGATTGAAAGGCATGTACGAATGTCGTCGGAGTGACATTATGGGGTCACTCGTGGACTCGGCAAGTCCTTTCTTATTTCCTTGTACTATCGAGTATTCATTGATTTGTGCAGCCATTTGTTACGTCATGTGGAAGGTATGACAAATTTTAATTAATTAATTAGGCTCACAAAAGATTTGAGTGATTTGACCCAAGTCCCAAAATTAATTTGTTAATTTTGTACAGAGTACGGCCAAGCGAAGGGCAGCTCGTTACAAAAGAGAACTACAAGAAGAAATGACGGTACATAAAAAATTACATTTTTTTATTAATTAATTTTGAATAAAAATTCATTTTTTAGAATGTGGTCTCGAGGTCACCGCATCATTACACAGTTGACTGTTCTCGTGCTAATAAGGGACTATTTCTTGGAATTTTCTTTCTTGTTTTAACCATCATGAGTTTAATTGTCAACTTTGTCCTTATGGGTCGACATGGCTATGAAGAGTTGGCCATGTTGGAGGTGAACATAACTGAGATAATTGTTTACACTACGACAACATTGGCTGTCCTTCTTGGAATGTGTCAGGTGTGAAACAAGTGTACAATTGTTTTATTATACAAATAAATAATAATTAATTCTAATTTTGTATTTTAACCTTGAAAATTTTTAAAGATGAGAGAATTACAATTTCAAAGAGGACGTAATTTGGAGCTGGACAATATTTTACTAATTGTGGCTCAATTTGGCTCATTTATATACAATGTATTCAGTATCATTGGCGGTCAGTTTACTGTCCGCACAGATAATAAATTAGTTTTATTAACTCCATTGTTAAGTCTCATTCAACTTCTTCTTCAAACATTGTTCATTATTGATGCCTCCAAAAGAACACCAGCCAATGCAGAACAGGCAAAGAGAAAGCCGGGACGGGAAGTGGTCACTTTTCTTTTGGTAAAATGACGAAAATTTTTATGCATAATTTAGATTTAATTAATTATTCATTAATTTCAGGTCACAAATTTAGCCATGTGGCTAATTAATACTTTGGGAAATTCAAGAGGTGATAGTCATCCAGTTCAATTACAATTCTATGGAATTTGGGCATGGACAATTATTACAGACATCTCAATGTACTTAGATTATAATTAATATTATTTTTAATTTAATTTTTAAAAAAGAGATATTTTTAAATCATGATTTAAATTCAATTAAGGCCCTTGGCAATCTTCTATCGGTTCCATTCGACCGTCTGTCTATGCGAGATATGGAAAAAAGCGTACAAGATGAAGACAGCACTCTAATGTTCCTTAGAATCACAGCCATCACAGGAGAAAAATTATTTAATTATAATTATTATCCATTTGACAATTTGGACTAATGTCCATTTCATTGCCCCGGAGTGACTGACAATGAACAGTAGAGTCAGTTTCATGAGTTTTTTGAAGGAAAGGGGCACATACCAGTATGATTGTTTATGAGACTTATTTAATTATTTGAGAATATTCTTCATTTATTTATAACTACACAATTATTATACAATACATTTTATTTTATTTTGAAATCTTGATATAAAAAGATAATCTCCTCAGTTCACTCAAACAACTAATGAAATGTACATACAGCTGTAGAGTATTCTACAATTAAATTTTGAAGAAAATTTTACTTTAATTTAATTCATGTTAACTTACCAAGATTTTTCAGTTAAAACTTGAAGATTAAGATTATGAAATATATTACAAGTACATGTGCTCAATAAATGTAAATATTTCTTGATTATAATATGAATAAAATACTGCCAATACAATACTTAGGTCCTACTCTTTTTTATTTTATAACAACAAGTTTAGTTAATTGTCTATGACTCTGTACATATAATAGGCATCACAGTTTAAAGTTGAATGATACTTTAAATAATTTGACTATTATTTCTAAATGTAGACGAATAATTGAATTGCTCTTCGCATCTATTTAGTGCATAAATAACTACAGTACTTTACGTAAAAATAACGTGGAACGTTGAATAGAGACACACGTCTCGTTTAATTGAATTGAAAACGTGACAGCACCATATACAAAAGTATCCACAAAAAATTATTATTTGTGTAGAACAGGAAAACTATTTATAAAATAATTTAATGCACTGTTTTAAAAAATTGGTGCACGGAGCTGTTGCAGGTACATACTCAGGTCTCAACATTTTCCCTCAAAAAATTCACTTGAATGAACTCGCTGTCTGACTATGACTGAGAAGTTTGCAAACGTTAAGTTAAATGACATACAAAATTATGAACGGTCGTTATGTCATAAGAATGCCTCAATTTTATTGTCAAAGTCTCCCTTCGTCGTCATCCCCTCGCTTGTCATAATCTTGGCCACAAGTTTAATTTGTACATAAATAATAGACATGTCCACAGACACAAAGTAACATGTTGTAAAAAGACAAGCTGAATTTAATTATAAAATTGACAAAAATAATCCTAGGCCTACTTCACACACAAGAAGAGGAAAGGGAGAGAGAGAGAGGTGTTACATAATAGAAAATTGATTTTGGCTATAAAAATAGACAAAGAAATCCATCTCACAAGAGGAAGTGAGTGCTTCTTGCTGCAGTTTTTATTTTAAAGCAGAACCATGTTGAGTGTTTTGACTGACGCCTTTTTTGGTCTCTGCCATGCTTTAATACGTTGATGACAGATAGTTTCGCTCTCAAAGAAAGAATAAGAGGAAGCATATTAGAAGCCACAAGATGCAAGAGAAGAATTTTTAGTAACAATCTATCTGTAAAAATTCAAACTCCTGTATCATACAATACATTGTAATATATCCTGTCACAAGAATAGAATACGAGTTTAGTAATCTCAGATTGTTTTTTTCCTGTTGATGATGATGATAGCTGAGCTACATTTCTTGTGGGCTTCCAAATAATTTTTTTTGTGTAGGAAAGAGAGTAATTTGTAATTTGAGGATTACAGATATTGAGGTGACATATTTATTATGTAGAACACATGCCCTTCTCCTCCCCCTCTCTTACATCTCCAACATTATTTAACTTATCGTTTAAACTAATTGAGTATCAAATCAAGCATCAAGCATTTTTTAAAAGGTGCTCTCTTCTACATGGGACAAACATCAGTTGAAGTAGGAAACTGTTGTTGTTGTCATTAACTTTTTTTGTGTGTTGTGTTATAATAAATACACCAATGGATGAAATGTTTACAAATTATAAATAGGTACTTAGTTATACAAAATAGAGTGCATCTTATTGGTGTAGTGTACGTATATTTTGGATTTTGAAAGGAAAATCAGGAAGGAGATTAGCAGTGCTCAATGAAGCGTGTACAAGATATTTTACCATAGTTGAAGACTTACAGTTAGTACAGCAGTTATATTCCTCTGTGTGTTCTGTTTTGGTCGTTGACGCTCATATGTACTCTCATGTGGGGTTAGCGAGTCAATAGAAAAATCATTTTATATTGTTAAAATTACTAGAGTACTCACCCTCACACAACTGACAAGAATGACGTACAGGATTGAGATTGGGTTTTATGAAGATTTCCCTTTTTTCTCAATCTAGAAGGAGATTTAGTATTTAAACCCCGGCTCAACTTCATCATGACATCAGTTCAATTTCTTCTTCTTCTTGGCTGAGTCAACAGCAAAGAAGTTTGTGTTTCATAGCAGTGAAAGAAATAACAAGGGAATTTTTATTCAGTCTACAATTTTGTGCTAGTACAAGTGGAGGGATTGGAAAAAATTATTTGGAAAAATGGCTAAACTTGCGTTAATGGTAAGAAATAGAGAGAAATATTTTTACAATAAATAAATTTTGTTGACTACAAATTGTAGTGCACATAGAAAATGAATAAATTTCAAAAACCGATTTTTCCAGATTATGCTGGCAATGGTCCTCTTCGTTTGTATTGAGCAGATTTCAGCTGGACATTACGGGTAAGATGATGGATAAAGGGGAATAATTATTGAGAGAATATAATTTTTTAATTTAAATGACAATTCTATTTTAGATATGGAGGAGGTGGTGGTGGAGGAGGTGGAGGGTAAGAAATCCTACAATTTTATGAAGAATTAATTATACAAAAAATCAGTGTCTTTAATTTACTTTTGATATTCACAGATATGGTCATAAAAAAGGCTATGGGCACGGTGGTGGAGGAGGAGGTGGAGGCGGAGGGTAAATTAACTGTCCTAATATTTTCTGGAACCGTTATTTAACTAGTTTCTAATGACCCTTTCATATTTTTAGATATGGTCACAAAAAGGGATATGGGCACGGAGGAGGAGGGGGTGGAGGAGGATACGGACACAAGAAAGGTAAATATCTGCCACAAATATAAAAAAAGTTGCTCACTCTCAAGACTTTTCTAATCACCTTTGGCATTAATAGGGTACGGTCATGGAGGCGGAGGAGGAGGAGGAGGTTATGGGCACAAAAAGGGATACGGCGGGTAATTTATTCTCGAATAAAATGTACACATGCATGTGTACATGTACACGTCAAGAGTGTGTTTGAAATTAATATTTTATTTTCTATACAGATACGGAGGAGGTGGTGGCGGTGGAGGAGGTGGTGGCGGGTAAGTTTTTTATTCAGTTTTTTAATCAGTTAAAAATAGAAATACAGATTAATTAATTAATCTTTGATATCTATAGATACGGTCACAAAGGGTACGGATACGGGGGGAAATAAATGAAAAAGGAAAAAAAATCTCCTGAAGCCATACAGCCGCTTCTCTTTCTTCAAAAACATACAAATTTTCTCACTCCTAGTCTGATCGTTAGATAATTTTTAGTTGAAATGATGTTTTTTTATTTTTCTACCAAAAAATTCTTTTTTTTGAGTTAATTGTCTTGATATGCCTTCCTATATGCACACCCCACTAACCTTTTACTACAATGATTGCACCATAATGTAATTTACTTGTACATTACATGGTAGCTATTTTAAATGTTAGACAAAATTTTTTTTTCAATCCTTTGGGTTTTTTAAAAAATATTTGTACTCTGTATACCACCGACCAATTATTTTCCCTAATGATATATTATAGTGAATTTGGAAATTTTAAGCCTTTTAAAAAAAATGAAGTACGAAGGCATTTAAGATGTGTGTAAATGATTCCCCACATTTTTCTGAACTGAAAATCCTCGCTCTTCATTCTGAATTCAACTCCTTTTTCTTTGCCTTACCCTATTTCTGTTTTTTCTTGTTACTCCTCAATTTACTGTGTAATGTCGTCACTCAACTTTATAATAATTTTGTACGAATACTAACATGAATTCCTATGTATTATTTTGACATAAATAAAAGCTTGGTGATTTTTTTAAATAACAGTTTGTGGTCCCTTATATACTACTTTTCATTATGAAAAAGATGTACACATAAAGTAAATAAAATAATCGATAAAAAAGTTTATTAGCAATATTTCATGATTACCACATCAATACTCGTAGGATAAAAGTTAAGATATGGGATAAAATATCCACCAATTCAGTCCGAGCCAACTCAATATGCATGGGGCTACATCCAACTGGTGAATTAGTAAATATTTTTATCCGAGGCTCCCCTAATGTTTAGAAAATGTCTAAGGATTTATCCTTATGTCAACTTATTTGTATAGTTAAACATTTGTATAGTTTGAGCAGAGGTACACAGTGTACCGTACACTACAGATTTATTATCTTTTAAATTGAACACTGAAACACTAACGAATTAACTTTTACATGTTAGCAACATGAAGAGATCAAGAATTTATGTAAGAATTTTAACAGAGAGAAGCAATTTCATTTTCTATATCACAAAAGAATTGATCATCGTCATCATTCATTTCCTCGTTGCTGTCGTCATTTTGAATACTTTGAGGATTCTTATTATCTTGACTAATCATTGAATGTTCACTCAGTCCACTTGATCCCTGTGCTGATGGTAAAGAATTGAGACTCAGTTCAATAAGACCTTCCAGCTTTTGTGACTGACTGTCTCCACTTTCTTTCTGTGTAGATGAAGATTTGACACTTTGTTCGACCCGAGTCTCACAAAGCTCAGTATCTTGTGGCTTAATGTTCCTTGAATTTGAATCCTCCATTATACTCATATCAAAACAGCTGAAAAGCTCATCATCATCTGAATCTAAGCAGTCCTTATCATTAACTGCAGGAACGTTAGTTATTCTTGTGTTGTTGTAATTCCCTTGCTGATGTGATCCATTAAGAGTTGTGTACAGTTGTTTCTTTTTCGGAGGGTTACCACACTCTGTTGTGAAGTCTTGACTTTCTTCCTCCATTCTTTCATATGATTTTTTTATTTTATCTAGATCACGAAGTTGTTCATATTCCGTCATAATATCGGCAGGATAATAGTCACTTAATTTAATAACCTCATTTTCTTTGGAAGATACCATAAAAATGACATTTTTTGAAGTGATAGTTAAAATTAAACCATGTTTGGATTTCCAACGTAATATGCAAGCCTATAAAATATCAAAATAAAAGGTTAAATTTTGTTTCTTACATTTTAAAGTGTAGAATTCTAATTCTTTACATATGACAATGACGGAGTTCATCCTACACCCTCAACAATATAAAAAGTTTCTCACATTTCGTAACGCCAAGGCTGTTCCAGGAATCAAATGTGCTACATACTTTTTCACAAATTCTGCATGAATAGCTGCTGTAATTGTATCTAAAAAAATCCAATTAAATATATTTGTTTAAAATCATAGTTATTGTCCCATGGTCCATTAGAGGTAATCAAATTTTAAATTATGATAAATTTATAACTCATACCTTTTCCATCAGTTAATTTAACACAGGGAGTTTTCTTGTGACCGAGCTGACTAGGTAGTTCTGGTGCATCCTCTAGTTTTAAAATGAATTAAAGAAATTAATTACCACATAATTTGTATGCTTTACTTGAAAAAAAGAGTTAATATTTGAAAGAAACAAGCATTAACAAACAGAACATTACCTAGTACAGCTGCCACAAATGGAATTTTTCTACACATTGGTAGACGATTGGCTATTGTGTGAATCCAACTAATGTCCATTTCTTCAATTGGACGAGAAGAAAGGTTAGGGTCATTTTTATCAAGTATTTTCAGCCTATCGAGCAAGTCTGTCCACGGTCCTTTACTCAAAAGTGATTCCCTGGTCTTTGCTTGAGTTGATAACTCAGAATGTAAATTGTCATCGGCTTCATCTTGGTCCGTTGTCGTTCCAATTTTGTCACTGTCTAGAATTTAGAATATTTTAATCATTTAATTCATCATGCATGATAGCATAGGCATTTAAAAAGAAACGTTACAAAGAATTCAAAGAAAGACGTTGTTAATTCTTACGCAGTAAGCCGGCGGGTCCAGGAAATTGTCTTTTTACCATGTTTAACTTTTGTAACAACCACAAAAATGGTTTTTTTTGAAGTCACACTATTGTCTTGTTAGAGACTATTTATTGAACAATTAAGATCAATGCTAAGAACATTGTCAAATTTAACCGAAATTAAAACTCCACGACTTCCACGAGAAAAAAAAACTTGCCCGACGTTCGAATTTCGTTGCAAGAATCTGGCGCAGAAAAAATATTTGAACCGGAGAAATGAGTTAATTGTGATTAAAGTCTGAGTTTCCAACGAAATAGCGTATTGTGTCCGCAAGACAAGTTTCTACTAATTAAGTAGGATATGGGTACAAACTGGGCTGAAATTTTGAGATTATTTCGAGTACTGTGGGGGACTAATTAAATTAAAAGAAATGTTCCATTTAGATTCTCCGGGTATCTACGAATTAATTCAGGAAAATAAATTGTTGGATAATGATGTGTTTTCAAGACTACAAAAGAATCCAGTTGTCGTCATTTCTGTGGTTGGCTCATGCAAGTTTCACGATGAAAAGGGATACAAGAAGGCCTTTAGATTAATTATTGACTCTTTCGGCTCACCACTTTTATTTCAAGACAAAGTAGGCCAGGGTTCTCAAGTCCGGCTGGATGACGGCTCTGAAAATGTATCTTCAAAATCCAAGAATACAACTGATGAACAGATTGTGGTATTATTTTAGCATCTATTTTTATTTATTTATTTATTATTCCTTGATGACAAGACTAATTTTAAATTGTGAATCTGTAGGGTTGTATAGAGGGATTCTATTCAGAGGATGAAGGAGCAATTTTCTTACATCTTCATGGAGCATATGACCCAAAAGCTTTTCTGACTGAATGGAAAAAACTTAGTGAAGGACGACAAAATCAGGTCAGTGTCATTATATATTGGCTTTGCACTTACTGTCAAAATATTATTCATTTAAACATTAAATCTCAAATTGTTTTGATCATAGGGGTTCAATGAAATTTGGGCAGAGATAAAGTCTAATTACTATCGGTCTCTATTGTTACTATTTTCGTTATCTCACGTAAGTATAAAAGGTTCTAAATTAATTCAAGTTAACTACAGAGTGTTCATTGTTGTTCATTCATGTTTCTCTTTACAACTAGGTTATCATAATTTCAAGTACTGTGAATTACTTTGACACCAACTACATTCACACCTTTCGTGTCTTAGATGCCGTCAGGTAGGATATAAATAATCATGTGATGGACTCAGTTTAGTACTTGAAATTTTTAACATAAGGAAACAAATAACTTTTATTTTTTTAAAAATTAGAAATGAAGTTTTACCATACATCAATAAATTACTGGGCGACATTGAGGGAATGCCAAAGATTTGGAGAGATCATGGTCAGCTAAACCACAATTAGTACATATAGTGGCATTAATAGCGTACCATCAAATATTCAAGTTGTTGTTTTAATTATAATAGGTCGACTTTGTTCACCTCGAATACTTTTTCTATTTCAATGCGAGTCTGAGGTTCCCCGTAAAATATCTCGAATTATGCCATTCGACAGGACGAATCCAGTCAAGAAATTACAGTACAAGCTAGAAGAAGAAATTTATCATATATTACGTAAATGTAGGGTCGTTACGAATATAAGGTGAGTGATTCCGTTTGAAGTGAAGTCATTTTCTTTTTTTATTTTATAATTATAATAAAATAAATATTTTCTTTTTCAGTGCCAACTCATTGTTTGCCATTCCATCGACTGAAGAGTATGTCTTTATTTATGATCAAGGGGTTCAAAAGATTGAGACACGGGTAAGATATATAACAACTGAATCAGTCAGAAGCCTTCATGTATAAAAATATAAATTATTCAAGTCATGTTAATAACTTTTTTTAAAACAAAACTTTTTAGGATTCAATTCAAAAAATTCCTTTTCATCTAGTAACCAGTTTTTGTACCAAAAGAATAGAAACCATGTCTGACTCAGCTCATTCTACTTATAGACCTACCACAACTAAAGCTTCCTCATCTAATACAGCTTCAACTGCTTCAAAATCTTACTGTGATACTCCTCGTACTTATTCCGACGTGCTTTATGATTTTAGAGAATTTGTAGTAGCTCACACTCGACTGGCTCATGATTCTGGATTTGATGATGATAGTAAACGTGTGGCAGAGCATAAACATTTCTTTGTGATTCCTACTTTTAAATTGTGGATGAAAGCATTTAATGTGCTATCCAATTATTTTGTACGGGATAAATATCCGGATCCTCGAGCTAAAGAGGTAAGCAAATGAACATTCCAAACATTTAAATAATTTTTAAAGGGATTAATACAAAAAAACTGAAATTTTAATTTAATAGGCATTGAATCTCATCAGTCAGTATAATAGTATTGATAGTGAATATTTGGAGTCGCAATGCGCTAAAATCTTTCCTAAAGTTTATGCTGCTTACTTGAAAAATTTACCTGAAATTTATCCAGAGCAATTACATCAAGCCAAGGTTTGTTTACTTGCATTCACAATATAAAATTTCACACAAGTTAATTTTTATAAATTATTGATTAAAAAAGAGCACATTTAAAACTAAATTAAATTATTTTATTTTGACTCTCTATCTGTTGTATAGCTTACTGCAGCGATAAACATCTTCTTAAAAGTTTCTCGTGGTCCTGGAGTTCATTCTTGGTTAAAAAAATTGTCTGTAAAATGTGATAAGTACTGGAAAAATGGGCGACAACAATGTGAGGCAAGAAGTCTGAAAGAAAATATGTGCTACCTTGCCATTCATAGACACAGAGTTGAAGATAATCTTGAAGTTATACCTCTACCTGAAATGTAATAAAAAATAATGATAATTTCTAGTTGGATGAGATTTACTTGTAAATTTTATGATTTTAAATAAATGTTGATTATGATTGTGACTTTGTTTTTGTAGGGATGAAAAGTTGCCTTTAAAACCACATTGTACTGGTCGTCGATATATCTCTTATTGCAATTGTGGTCGAAGTCATTCAGCTCGTGAAGAGCCGTTTACAATTCGGTAATTTAGAGTATTCAATTCGTTTTAAAAATAATTAATGTGTTTGCAATTGTATGTGCGAGTATGATCACTAATTTATTTTGTTTTTTTACATTACAGGGAGTCTAATTATGACTTTTATATTAGAATGGGTTATGATTGTTGTAGTGATTATCCAAGTATAGAGTTTCCAATTTTTATTCCTCCACCAGATTTTGTGCCAGATCCTCAAGAGATGCTTTTACGAATTCAAACAAGACAACAAATGGGACTGTACAACAACGATAGTTATTTTGCCAATCAAGTTCCTAGTTCACAAGATTTGGAAGATGAATTAAGACAAGGAAGTAGTCTTGAGGAACCAGAGTATGAAGCTGTGAATAATTTTAATGAAGAGACTGAGAATTACAATGATATACTCCGGGATGAAACGGCAGCCTATCCATCAAAATCTAAAAAAGATGACGTGAGTGATGGTGAGGATTCTGATAATGGGAAGAGTGGAAATGGAAAACATTCTCATCGAATAGAGACTAAGGAAATACGAGCAAAATGGGAAGCAATGTTAAAAAAACAGTCTGAAGAGGAGCAAGGGGGTAGAGATAGAAGTGAAGCAACATCAAGTGAGACAAAAGTAGAAACAACAACAGAAGCTATTGGAGCAGAAATATCATTTAATCTCATGGATGCCTCAAAGCTAACAAATAAAAAAGTTGAAACGGACAATGTTGTTGATATTGAATTGGATACAATCAAAAGTAGTGATTTTGATGGGGCAGAAGTGGAGACTGAGCTACGTAAGAATAAGAATGGTGATAAAGTTAAAGAACTCAAAATAAATAAAAAAAGTCAACGTAGTAGGGAATCGACTTCCAAAAAGATTCATAGAGATGGAAGTAAATCAAGGGAGAGGGATACTGCTCAACAACCACCTATTGAAGACTATTCCATCATCAAACAAAATTATGATTTGGAAATTGAACTCTTGTTAGAAAGGTTGACAGTGTCATCAGCAGCTATAACCACAAGTCTTGATATGAAAAATACTGGTGTTCTTGACAATTGTCAAAGTGGAGGTCAGTTTATTAAAGGAAATAATGCCACCAGTCGATCTCGACCGGATTCAGTCAGTATACCCGGTACCCCAACAAGTGATATCTGTGATGAAGAGGCCCAAGAACAAGACAATAAACCAGAAGCTGTTGTCAATACTGTTATAGAATTTCTACCAGGAATGTTACATTCCAAAAGTGTTCCCGGACTTTTACCCTTGTTTTCCTCATGGAGTCTTGTATGTTTGGGGTCATCTAGGTTAGTCATTGTTTCAAATTTATAGTCCACATTTGTCTATATGTTTGCTATATTTCACGAAAAATCTTTTTTTTATAACTGTTATAGCTTGTACTGTCACAACTCTGGAATTACTCATCAACCTGGTTTCATCAGTGGTTCAAGTACTCTACTCCCCTGGGACAAGATGGTCAAGGCAGAGGCAGGAGTATCGAAACCAATTCCAAGGGTATGCGATCGATAAATTTAAATTTATCATTAACTCCATATTTGGATTATAATTTATAATTTCATTTTTTTTATACAACTAGCTCATTCGTGGCAGAAGACCGTCAACTCGTGTTAAAAGGATCACGGATGAGTTTACTGTAAAGATTTTTTTGGGAGTTGAATACGAATGCAGGTAAATTGGTTCTCTCATGCTAACGACTATGTAACTGTAATCTAATGTTCTACATAAGGATTTATACGATTAATACAAAATACATATTTAATTCTTAGACGTGGCCATCGCTTTATTTTGGAGGGTCCTGACAAGATACTACAAACATCAGGTCAAAGTTCGACTCCGAATTTGAAAGAAGCTGCCACTCTTGTTGCGACTTCTGATATGCCCCTTTATTTTCCTTGTCCTTGCAAGTGAGTACCTTTTGTTTAGTATTATATTCGGTCTCTCTTTTCAATTAATATACAATGTGTACATTAGTAAATAATGAAATTTTGTTTCATTAGAGAAAATCGGGATCCAACAGTGACGATAGCTCAACTTGTAAGTTTTAAATAGATGATTCCTGAACATTTAATAATTAAATAATTAAATTTTAAAATATATATTTTAAAAATTTTAAATAAAATTATTATAATTTTATTTAAAATTTTGTACGCTGTTGAATAGATTCGAGTACATGTTGTCACACCAAAAGCACCTGTCCATGTTACATTAAATCCTCGCGTACAACCTGGTCCGTCTCCCTGTCCTATATTCTTTCCGGGTAACATCGAACCAATTAGACTTACGCCTAGCTCTTATTGGGTTCTTCGTCTACCGTGAGTCATTTATAATTTGTTATGTATATGTAATAGTGATAATTTATGCCCAAATCAATATATTTAAAATTGCATTCCTTCTAGTTATTCCTATGTTGGGGAGGATCAAGTTTATGTACCCAGTCGAGATGTAACTGTTTACAATGGAAAACTATTAAAAGGGCTCTATGATGTTCATGCAATGAGTCCCTCAGAGACTAAAGATTGGGAATTAGAAAATAATACGTAGAAAATGATATCGTTAATATAATTCATATGCTGATATTATATTATGCTGGTACAACAAGTCATTTTTTAAAAAGGTATTATGAATTCCGACCAATTTAATTATTGTTAATAAAATTTAGATGAAGATGATGAAAAGAAAAAAAAGAAAAGTCTGGACTTGTGATTACATTTAGTTCATATATAAATCTTTTTATTATTGTTTTAATTATATAATAGATAATTATTCGTAAAATTCATTCTTGAAGTTACAATTTGTTGTGTATATGTATGAGACGTGAAGCTGCTACTGTTCTTCCAGTGTTGAATATTTGTTTCAGTTGAAGCCGTTGCGGTTGTGGCCGATACCAAATATGTGACGAATAGGGATAGTGTAGTTAATATAAAGTTCATATCACAATCACACTTTCACTTATTGTATATATTTTCAAGTTATGTAATTTAAGCGGAGGTAGACACTGACACTGTTGACGAACCATCTCGAGACTGCTTTGGCAATACTATCACCTGAGAGAGTGGTAATTTCATCACAAAGATTTAACTTTCGGTCATATACATTAATACAATTTACAAAATCATTTTTTTTTGTTTCTGGCCAAAATGCCATTATCACACCAAAAGTTACACCTTCATCGACTCATAAATATTTCTTACTAATATATAATATCACAGGGTTATATACCGAATTATTCGGTCCGAATATATATTTTTTCGAAAGTTTTAGCATTAGATTTAGAATCCCGAAATCAACTATTGAAAATATTGTCTCAACAGTGCTTCAGAGATCATGTTTAATAATATAATAATCAGTAGTAATCACATCTATAATAATCAACAACAATAGGCTACAACTATTTAGAAAAGTTCAAAAAATATATCAGCAAAGAATTGTGTATGTATTACCGAGCCTGCATTGGCTAACTATATGTATTTCATAGCAGTGACAATTAAATTTGTTTTTTTCTCTCTTAAAAGTCTTAAAGATTACGTGTAGTCTTTCTCTCTCTGTTCAAAATAAAGTTAAGATCAAAATATCTTTTAAATATCTATCTACGACAACAACAACACTTAAAAGAGATGTACTATATACGCGAACGAATTAAAATTGTTTTCGAAATATTTTTTTTATAATTAAAAGTAGGTACTTCATAATATCATACTATAAATTACTAGTTTGTGACTCCCTTAATACAAAATCCACAATTTTAAACTTACAAAAAAAACAAACTACACCGATCACTTTCTTTTTTTAAAGAGGAAGACGGTGCACGGATAAAGATTTGCTAATACCCGGGGTTTACCGATTTTTTGTAAGGGGTGAGCAGGATTTGAACCCATACCCCCATACAAAAAAGCCCGAGTACTTGTATCACCTAGCAACGCTATCCCCTGCACCGACTTTTTTTCATTGAAATCAGTAGTTAAATGAGTATCAGGGGACGAGACTATGACATTAGTTGTTTTTAGCCGGGTACTCAGAGACCCTTTAAACGGACACATTGTGGTTTTTTTAGAACTGTTTGTGCTCTGCTCTGCTACAATTAGGATCAAGATTAGTGATCTTAGTCTGTTTCTTTCCATACAAATGTTGTCAAACTTTCCATTTTTAATCTTTTAATATTATTTTTTGGAGAGCGTTAAATATATTTTAATGGAAATCTGAGGGTCTTTCGTACAAAATAAAATATGGTTGAATTTTAATACTGTTGATTGAAAAGAATAGGAATATTCCTTAAAGGACAGACAATGTTACAAAACAGTAATGACAAATTGTCAATTGACCATTTATTATGAAGCAGTGTGTGTACTTCAAAATAGGTGACCTGAAGTCACTCTTTACAATCGTGGTCTTTAATTATAAATATGATATATTTTATATATCAATCATTTTCCATAACAAAAATTTAAACAAACTGAAGTGACTAGAGCATTATGAGGACCCGTGAAAAAATTAACTAAAAATTAACTTACTAATTTAACTATGGTCATACTCTCTTCCCTGGTGTCTTTTTAATCTAAATTTTCGGTCGAAATACTAACCCGTGCTACCGTAGGCAGCCGTGAACTAACTTGTATATATTTATATGTACATATATAAAAACCATATTACTAATACAACTTATAGAAGTCGGGTGTTGAGGTGGCCTGAGATCTGTATTGACTAGAATAAATGATCATAAACGCAGTAGTCTAAAATAGTATAACACATTCATGACGTCATAATGTCCGAATTATTAAAAAAGCAATTTTTTAGCATACAAAAATAAATTACATTTTACACAAATGAAATAAAGCAATAAATTAAATTTTTTTAAAAAAAACAACATAAAGTCAAGGGTCAGAGTTGGGTCAAAGTAAAGTGGTCAGGATATTCAGGGAAATTTTTTTTGCTTAGTTTGTGACGGTTCAATCACCATTGTAGGTTAAACATCCAAATTAGACAATACGTGAAAATACATCTACAGGAAAATTAATTGTGTCTGGTGTATTTATATACAAATTCAAAGAGGATTATATAACGGGTAAAGAGCGTATTTTTTTGAAAGGAAAAAAGGGCACTACAAAGGCTCTCACTCTTTGAAAAAATTGCCGTTTATCCATGAAGGAAGAAGAAAATGTTACATCATTCATTCATACTACTACATTGGCACAAGTGAGAGCGACTAAGAAAAGGCTGTTTGAATTGAATTTTGAATGAATTAAACAGTTTAACAAGTATAATAAAAAATATTAAATAATCTACAACGATAAGAAGAATAAGAACATATGTTCTAATAATTAATTCAATAAAAACAGTAACTGTGAATATAAACCGAAACGTTGACTGTACCTTAGACTTACTGATGATCTCCCCTTTTTTATTTCTGACAATCCTAAGAATTGTCTTCTTCTTTGTAGTTGGACCCATACCTGTAATGTTCTGGCTGAAATTTGCTGTTGCTGAGGAGCCAGTGGAAGTGGTAACCTTTGTATTACCACCATTCCTTACTGTTCCCTCTTCACTTCCACCCATACTCCTCACATTCATATTGATCATTTTCAAATTTGTGTTGAGGACAGACAAGTCTCCATTAAAAGCCTTGGGATTTACATAGATTGATTTGTTCGATTTATTTGTCGTGGACTGATCTTCAACCTGATGGCTACTAGCTCCTTGAGTAGAAGGAAATTGATTTCGAGGTGGTCTAACTTTTCTTCCACCCCCAGTACTTTCTCCTCCTCCCCCACTATGTAAGATAACTTCGCGACGAGAATTTTCTACAGTTACTTCTCTGAAGTGAACTTCATCCTCACAACCACTACTACCACCACCACCGGAATGTTGTTGATGCTTACGACGCTCTTCCTTTTCTCTTAAAACTCGATCTCTTAGTCTCTTTTGTTCTTCAATCTTATCCAGATACTCTGCGTCCAGTCCCATTATTTTCTATATTCAAATAATTTTTTTGTTTTATTAAAAACTCGCTAATGAACTTGTAGAATTCATGTACAGCTGTTATTACTATTACATTAAAAAATTATTCAATGTAAGATTAGAACAAACCTGAGATTCTTTAATTATTTTAATGACTTCATCCTTCCTGGGATCTGGATCGTCTCGGTGTTTAGCAACTGGCGGACCAAGTCTCCCATGTAAACGCTACAGGAAGATTGAAAGATTAAATTAAGAATTGCAAAATTTCATTGTTATTAAAGGGCTAAAAAAGAGTTGTGAAATTTACCTTTTCAGGACTACCACCACTATGACTTGGTTCATCTCTGAAATCATTTGTTCGCTTCATGGGTAGACGGTCTCGATAGCCATCATGTCGAGGAGATCCTCTACCACTTCTGACTGTCTTACTATCGTGGTCTCGATATGAATCACCATAACTAGAGTCGTATCGTTCTTGAGAAAATTCTCTACTTCTTGAAGCACTACTCGAATGATAATTTGATGGTGTATCATAAGGATCTCCACTACTTTCTCTATAACGTGGTTCATTCCGTGAAAGTGGTCCATCCGGGGGTCCCCTTCTTAGAAATGGATTTTGGGATTGTTGATAATGTTCTGGAGGACTTTGTTGTTGTTGAAATTGTAGTTGTGTTGAATGCATCTTTGACTGTTGCTGTTGAAATGGTGGAGGTACTTGTCCCATGTCCCCTTGATGATGTGGTAAAGGCCATCCTCCATCCGGCTGCTGCTGTTGTTGATGATGAAGATGATGAGGCATTTGTCCATGAGGAAATTGTCTGTAGTCTTCGTTGCGTCCCTGGTTGGCTGCATTAAAATTGGGTGGACCTCGGTTCATGTCACCTTGGTTTGGGCCATTGGGGCGTACCATAAAAAATGGATTATTTGGATGTTGTTGATGTGGTGGAATAGGATGTTGGTCTTGATGAGGAGGAGGGTATTGTTGAGGTTGTTGCATAAACATATTTGGATTATTTGGTGGTTGATGTTGTTGTAGAATGGGTTGTAACTGTTGTTGTGGTGGCATATTTCGATACATTAAATGTTGTTCTTCGGGGGATGAAAATTGGTGCATGGATGGTGGTGGAATAAATGGTTGTCGATGTTGAAATGCACCCACACCAGGAGGAACTAAATTATTATCACCCCCAAAATTTGGTCCACCACCATGAGGAGGTTGTGGGCCAAGTAAAGGTTGAAAATTATTATTAAATGGTGGCTCTTGGTCTGGTGGACCAACACCTGGTATACCTGGCATCCCTCTTTGTTGACCTAATTGTTGCTGAGGACTATTGTGTGGACTATTTGGTCGCCAATGTTGTTGGCCAGGGAATTGGGGTCGATTTAAATTTTGTTGTTGTAAATTAGGACGATGTTGTCTATGTGGAGGACCACCTGGTCGTAAATTTGGTCGTTGTTGATTCATATTTGGGGAGGATAAAAATGGGTTTTGTGCTCCTGGTATTCTTGGTCTCAAATGGGATTGAGGTACACGAGGAGCTAATGGCCTTTTTTGTGGAGCAACATTTGGACTCCTATTTCCTATATTGGCATTTTTATTCACAGGATTTATTTTTTGTTGTTGTTGTTGCTGTTGAGGGCTACCTGGTACTTTATTATTATTAAAATTTTGTGGTTGTTGTTGCTGTTGGTCTGGTCCAGTGGTAGGTGATCCTCCTGTAAATACTCCAGGAGGTTTTGGAGGTGACTGTGTATTTGGGCCGGGTTTTCCATGGGGTCGAAGAGGTTGATTAAAATCAATAAAACCACCTGCTAATTGCCGAACTGGAGCATCCCCACGCATTTGATTATAGTGTTGATTTGGGAAACGTAATAGAGGACGAGGTCGATCTCCCAAAAGACTGGGTTGTCGATGCCGTAAATTTGGATTCATCATCATTCCTCGTGGACCAAATTGTCTTGGACCACCAAGATTTTGTCTATTATTATTAAACCCTCCTCGACCACCTCTTCTAGAATCTGGGTAATGAGGAATTCTAGGATTTCTTTCCCCTACAAAAATAGACAAATCATGAATGAATGACCTATTTACCTCTACATCACACGTAAATTTTTTAATAAAAAAAAGTAGTAGTTAAAAATCTAACCTAAAGTTGTGATGGGTTTCCCTTCTGAACCACTCATAGAAGTAGATCCACCACTTTTAGAAATATCCTCAGTTTTTCTTTCTGTGAGAAATCGTCCTCGAGTTCTTGGAGAGTCATCATCATCATCACTGTCAACAGTGGGTTTGGAAGCTGAATGAGAATCTTCATCAGGGGAACCATGATTTTGACTTTCATCTAATAATAAGGACTCATCACCACCATCTTGGCATTCATTGACTCCGGCATCTCCCATTTCTATCATTGATTCCCCATCACCTACAGATGTTGTATTTCTTAATTTGATTGGACTCAATTCATTGGATCTAGCAGATGGTGTGTCTAACTCATCATCCGCCAAGGCAATATCAAGTACATCATCGTGTCTAAATGGTCAAAAAATAAATTATTATTTATCGTGACTGCATAATTCTTTTTGAAATTTTATTTGTATTTAAAAAATAAGTACATGGTATCATGAACAACTTACGCCTCAAAATCTAATGCTCCATCTTCGTCTCCTTCATACAACAACTCTTCTTCATCAATTGTATTATGTAAAACATGTCGTCCACCCTATCAAGACATAATTAATTAATTAAAAATACATCTTTAAAATTATGGGTCATCATTTATGGCTGGATCAAAAAGCAAGACTATTAAATAAAATTGACTTACCTCTTCATCGTCAGAGTTCAATAATTCATTTTCGTCAACAGTAACACCAGGATTGGCTTCATCTCCCGAATCATCCGATAAATCCATTGTGTATTTTTTAAAAAAAATTATGTCGAAAGTTCACGACGAATAAATATAAAATATTGGATTGTTGTATAATTCACATGAGTCAAGTATCTCACGCCCTAAACACACAAAAAGTATAAAGTTGATAGAGTCCAAACTGTGACACTTGATTTAATATTTAAATGATGATGCTTAAATATTATTTTTGCAACGAACTTTTTTTTTGTACAAGACCACACAGTACGTTCTGCATCTATGAGATAACAAAAAAAGGACCTTTGGATGATGGCGTCCTCACAGTAAATAATTATTTTGTAAGTGTTATTTTATTTAAAATCGAAATAGTAGAGTGTATTTAGAGTTATGTACATTTATAGATTAATTTCAAGTCAAAAATTAACTCCTAGGATTAATTATGCAGAGACTACAAAAGGCTTTTGTCCCTAAATTACGGACCAAAAATCAACAATTGTAAATACTGCGTCTCTGTGACGTAGGGTTTCCCGCAAAACTCCAAATTCAAAAATTGCTGAGGTCGATGATAAAAAATATCGATTATATTTTTTGTAATTGAAATCGACCTCTGACCGGTGTGTCGTCCAACCTTTCAAGATGGGTCAACCAGATTTTGTGGATAATTTGGCGGAGATGATGTCGGCTCCTCCGGCAGCATTGCGTTTGGTCATGTCGCTTTTATTTGGTAACATCAAATTTTATTTCTTATATTCTGAATGTCATCATGCTAACATTTATTTTTTTATTTTTTTCATGTCCACAGCGTACCCAATGGCATTTTTTCACCGACTTTTTCTGCACGGGAAGTCTCCAATTGCTCAGCATTTATTTTTCATTGTTGCTGGAAGCTTCATTGGCTACTTTAATTATGGTAACCTACTTTTATACCTGTCTTGTATACTTGACCTTCTAATTTGTACACGTTGCATAGTGTGAATGAATGATAAAAAAAACATGTCATTATTATCATCATTGATTAATTATTATGTTTCTGAAAAATGTTTTAGGCGGGTCTATAATTCATGCTTATATTTGCATACTGGCCAACTATCTTGTGCTATTGGTTTCCAGCGGATCTCTCTTTTCCGTCGTATTCACATTCTTTTTCCAAATGTGCTATCTCATGACTGGTACTTTTTTGCTTTTTTTCATCAAATAAAATTATCATTTACTTTATGCCATGCTGTTATGATAATTTTTATTCTGTGTGCATTTTTTAGAGTACTACTTGACCGAGTCAAAGACATATGATATCAAGTGGACTATTCCTCACTGTGTATTGACATTACGTCTCGTCGGTCAAGCCTTCGATATCTATGATGGTACCAGAAACTCTGTAAGTACCTACTATAATATCTTCTTATTCTCTAGAACAACTTTTAATTTCCGATTTTTATTTTGCAGAATGATCTATCCAAAGATCAAAAAGAGCAAGCAGTGCATAAGATGCCCACACTTCTGGAATCTGCTGGTCATGTATTATATCCTGGAAGGTAATTAATCTCTACATGTATAGATTCAAATATGGAATAGGTAAACTCTTATTTGATCATCGTTTGTACTTTGTGTTAGCTTCATGATCGGCCCACAGTATCCATTGAAAAGATATTTGGATTTTGTTCATGGAAAATTTTCTGAGGTAACTAATTTGCCCGTACATACTGTGCACCCATAATATTATAGGCTTGAAAATTTTACTCAATTAAAAAATAATAATTTCGTTTGTTTATCAGAATGGAAAAGCACCGTCAAGTGTAGGAGCAGGACTCAAGCGACTTTTAATTGGTATAATGTATGTCAGCATTTACCAAGTTGCCAACCTGTACATCAATAATGATTTCGTTCTCAGTCCTAAATTTGCTGTAAGTAGTTTACATGAATTAAATTATTCCCATTCCATAATAATTTTTTTATATTCAACTAAAAATGACATTTTGGTATTCATCGACTTAAAAAATGTCTCTTCTTTCTCAGGGTCTACCATTATGGCAGAAGCTATTTTTGACTGGCATTTTCGGAAGAATCATGCTATACAAATATGTGAGCTGTTGGATTGTAACTGAAGGAGCTTGTACTGTGGCTGGTAAGTCTTCTTCTTTCTCACTTACATATTTTAAGTGGCCAATTTATTTCTATTCTTCCTCCCATGAACAATTAGTATGAGCATCGGTAGTTAATTTTTATGTACTTTTACTCGTTATAGGATTGACATACAATGGAAAAGAATTGAATGGAAAAAGTAAATGGAACGGCTGTGAGAACATTGATGTTCCACTTTTCGAAAAAGGTAAACGAGGCATATAGACTCATTGTACATTGATAGTTCATTATATTATGTATATAGTTCATGGGTCAATTCAAATGTCTAATTATCCGTTCTCTTATTGTTTCTATCAACAGCCTACAAGTTCTCACACATTATAGCATCGTTCAACAAGTGTACAAATTTTTGGGTTGGACAGTAAGTGCCATTCTGTTATATAGATCTTAACACAAAAATATCGCCATAATTTGAATGTCATTATCATAAACAAATGATAATTAATCTATGGAATTTCAAAGTAGAATTTTATTAGTACTAAAAAAATTCTTTGTGAAAATTTTCTACAGTAATGTCTACAAACGACTCAGATTTCTCAACAACCGCCTCATCTCACAATTTGCGGCTCTTATGTTCCTTGCCGTGTGGCATGGACTTCATACTGGATACTATATGTGCTTTTTTCTGGAATTTATAGTCATGTTCATGGAAAAAGACGTAAGAATTTTGTTTTTTTTCAACTTTTATAAGTTTATGTAAACCACAGCTTTTTATGGTCTTGTAAAGTAGGTGAATACATAATGAAACCAAATATTTCCTAATTATGTAGATTTTAACTTGGCTTTTATACACAATTGTTGTTTTAATGACCATGATAAAACTGTATTGTAATTTCACCTCCTTATTAACTTGTACAGGTGGAACAAATTTCTGATAAAAATCAAACCATCGCTCGTTGGCATGCATCAACGATTGGTTACTGGATCGATGTCATTGTATCCAAAACTCTAGTCACAATTTTCTTTGGATATTGTACACTCTCATTCTCACTGCTCAGAACGGAGTTGTGGTGGCAAGTGTATCGAGAGCTCTACTTTTGTGGACACTTCATATTTGGTCTCTGGCCCATCTATGGTATACTAGTTAAGTGGGCTTTAATGCCGAAGAGATCTCGAAAGTCTACGTCAGAAGACAAATCTCCTCAACCCTCGACATCTCGAACTGTCAATGGGATTGACAAAAAGACAAAGTAAGAAAAAAAAGTGACAGAGCTGAGACAAAACAAACAAGATTTTAAAAATCTTGTTGAGCTACATGTACGACAGAGTCCGAAAAGTAGCTGTAGTCCAACTGTAAGAAAAAAAAGATTACACAAAGTCATCCACTTACTTACCTACAACTCCTCATCATCATCACATGAAATACGAACTATATTGTAAGCACATACCCCCCAAAAAATATTATTGAGGTATTGTTTGCATTTTTTAAAAATTCCCAAAAAGATTTTCCCGTGGACTGTTTCGACATTCACATTAATATAAGTAGGAATATCCAAGAATGATATAGTCCTTAAGTCAGAGTAACGTTGAATTTCATTTTCTATGTGCAATACAAATTATTATTTTTGTTTTTTTGTGAGTTTTCATAGCTCAATTTTTTTCCTTGTTATTTTTTTTGTGTAAATAAATTTTCCTCGTAGGGAAATTAATGTTAGGTGTTAGAATATGATTATGTATTCTAGTGCAAACTTGTTGTTGCTTTATATTTTTACTGAATTATTGAATCTTTCTAGAGGGAACCTAAATATTGGACTTCATATATCCCACAATATATGTTTATTGATGATATTAATTATGATTCCAACAGTTAAAATGCAAAGCAATATTCAACGAATTTTTAGAGAGTCAATCTACAATGATGACAACCAATTACTGACAGAATAGTATTGCAATTTGCAAATGATATTAGACTTTATATTATTGTAAATAATAATAATGCTGAATTTATTGTAATTGGTAAAACAAGGCAAATCTTTTTTGCCCTGTGACATAAGTACAGTGTCTATATTTACTAGATACGATATATTGATAGATTGGACTTGGTGAATAATTTTAATCACCATTTTGAACAACCCGTACAGCAGAAGAAGAAAAAAAATTCTAAAAACTTTTCCTCTCAACTAAAAACTTCTACATAAATATTAAATATATATACATATTACAATTAAATAACAACAATAATATTTCAATGATAGGAGCAGAAAGAATCTATTAGAATGATATTACCCTAGAGAGATTCCTTAATTTGGGGCCTTAGTGGTAGAAAGAATGAGATATATTATAGATAAAGAGAGAAACAAAAAATTAGTTTAGAATTTAACTGAATTAAGTACATTTATATATATTTAAGGTAAAATATTGCAAAGTAATGATACGTAATTATTACTAATTATTGACTTTTGTCAATTCTATAAACGGTTCCACTAATCCTATTTAAAAAGAAATATATATAATTAATTAATATTAAATACACTATGAAACCCTTTTTGGAGAGTTTTGATAAGATTGGCTTTAAATAAGGTATAGGGATCTGTTAAATTTGTACCAAATAGAATAACAAAGATAGAATTTGAGTTTAGTTACTCTAATTGGAAAGGAAAAAAACTTTTGTAGAGGATAACTTAAAAAAAAGAAATTAATAATGGTCCATGTTTGTCTTGTTCTGTGTCCTTTTTGTCCAGCTCAGTGCTTTTTTTGTGTACAAAAAGAGCTAAGAGTTTAGGAAAATTTATACAACTAATTCTAGCCACCAACAAGTCCATGACTGTTTACTTTGTATTTTATAAGAATTAATTTAGAATAATTTAATTCCTATGTGTAATATTTAAGATTATCTAATGGTAATAAGAAATGACCTAGATAGTAGGTAGTATACGTAATGCGTATATAATTAAGCTGCAATTATAATAGGTATGTATATCACTCTAAATATTTCAATTATTTTAGATGATTAGCTTACTTAATGACAACATGATCACAGAAATATATTCAAGCAATATTAAAATTACACTGATTAGAATTTTGACACATAGTTTTCTGCATTATATAGTTTGAGAAGGGCAGAATTTCCATGATACAATATAAAATACCTTGTTCAATACATGTTCATGGTTGTGGAAAAATGTATAGGCAACTTGCTAAAAGAAGAAAAAAAATACGTAGAAAGCACAGTAATAACATGATAGAATAAAATGTAATAATTTATTTTAAAATGAATGAATTATTCTGTACAGAGAGAGAGAGAGAAACGAGAGACAGTGGGATTAAGAATGGAAGGAAAAAAAAAGAAATGTACATTTATATTTTCTTTTTTGTGGTCCATACAACATTTTAGTATTTTTAAAATACGTAAAGTATCGTAACAATATAAATGCTACGAACTATGACGATGTATTATTACAATGTACTCTAACTAATTTGGAGAGTACTCTCTCGTCGTCTCAATCTTGTCTCAATTTAAAAATATTTTTGTGTAAATTACCATGATTAAGGTCCTCAATGTTAAAGTGATGATATGTGTATTAGTTTAGTGAATTGTTGGTTTATGGTTTATGTCCTATAAAAATATCCTGTAGAAGTTTTAGTTTGTGTAGAAGAATTGGGTACAAAAATCTTTTTAATTTAAAAAAAAGAAATTACTAGGATGGCTATATGATTATTGTTGTAATGTGTCTTTTGTTAAGACTTTATATGTACCTGTTAATTGTCCAGATGGAAGGAGTAGAAGACAGTGGATAATATTTACTGATTTTGCTACAATGGTTTAATTTCCCAGATTTCCCAGGAAAAATTTTGCTCATTTACTTTATAAAGGATATGGTATCAGTACATTATTATGAGTCAATTCTAGTAGACTAGGAGTAGCATTTGTTGTAAGATGACAAGGAGGTTTAATTTAATGGTTGATTCCTTATTTCTATATTAATTTTAATTAATCGGTAATTACGTTCCACATTTACATTTATGAAGGTACTACAAATACTATACATAATAATGTTCACCATAAGTATTTATTTAATCGTTATACTCAGAACTTGATTACCTCATAATAATATCAATATGTTGTTTAATTATCGTGTTCTAATTTAGGTTTATTATTATGAATTAGTTAATTGTCTTATGTGTATATCGTCCCGATTTGTCACTAAATTTTATTTTTAGAATATTTTGCGTGTAATTTAAAGACACTCATATTATGTATTTCATAGTAAATCTTGTGCGACAACAAGTTTAATTATAATTTCTTCGGTGTAGCTCTTTTAAGTGTTAGTGTAAACCCTCTCTGTTGATTATTCAGATTAATTAATTAATGTAAATTTGAATGTAAATACCAGTTTGGTTATAGCCATCTTGTATGGCTGGTAGGACTAGAGGACAACATGGTTTATCTATACAAGTTTAAAGTTGTTGTTTAATTGATTTTTCTTGATTCCATACCTTTTAATGTCAAAATTTTGTACTTGAATGCAATACAAGACACATACGCATATGATGTTGATTGTATTTGTATAATATTAATATATTTTTAAAGGGAATGTTTTTTTGTGTCACTAAAAATTTGGGCATCGATGTAACATGCAACGTAATTAGAAGTATGTGTTGTATACTATTTAGTTTGCCCAACGAAAGAGAATTAGTTTTAAAAAATAGTAAAACATTTTGGATTGATTTGGTAAAGAGATATGGACATGAATTGATGGGCTAAGGATTTTTCAGATTGGAATGTACTGTCAAAAAAATAATTGATAAAAAAAATGTAGGATCAAGAATCATTGATTCAAGATGTAGACGATGCATAAATATTAAGATAATTCGTCAATTATATTAAGAAGATAAGTCTAAGTAGTTATGTAATAATTATATGAGTCAAATAATTTATGATGATTTTGTGATTGTGGAAACTTTAAATTAATTTAAGAATTTACTATAAGTCAAAGTAAAAAAAAACAATGGAAGAAAACAGAGTCCATGTACAGAACTCTTACAGCTGTCTCTCTCTCACTTTAAAGAGAGGGTCAAAGGTGTCCAGAAATGCCATATTAGAAAAATGCTGTATGGACGTTTTCCTGCATGCTTTAATAATGAATAAAAATTTAATGAAAAAATTAAGTCAAGTTTTGAATCTCTTTTTATTTTAATTGAGGCTAAACTCACCTATTGATTTCATTTAATTGTCAAGTACATTGAGTCGATTGCCAATTGGCAATTGTAAATAATTTGAACGTGACACAAATTGAATGAATCAACAAATGCTTTTTATTTTTGACATCATTTTTTCCGATTGCATATTATACTTTTAACATAAATTATCACCTCGTGACATTTAGACATGATTTTAATTGATATATCTTTTTTTATTTATTTATTAGTACAGTTAAACTTTTGTAATAGTATGTTTAACATATGTTATAATACTTATTGTAGATATTTTGATATTCTTAGTTATTTTCATGTCCTGCATTAACAATTAATATTCTATTTTTAAATTGTGTAATATCGACGGTTTGGAAAGTACAGTACATTGACTTTCTCAAAATTTAAATTGGTATTGGAATGGTAACATTTAGCTAAATCAGTTAAGTCATTCTATGAGGATAAAGTCAGTTAATGTACATAATACAATAAAATCATCACAAAGGTACAGCACACATAAATCATTTTCTTTTGTGATTTCCTTCATTGAGTCATTTCCTTCATACATTTATTTATAGTTATGTACATACAACAAGGGAACCCGTCCCAAAAATTACCCATTAAATAACAACGACATAAAAATACATTCAATGTGTATTTATGTACATAATACAGATAATTGCGAATGGTACAGTTTAATAAGCTGTCATATAAATAAATAATATACACTTGAGTAAATGTAATTTTAAAATTAATTAATTAAATAATAAAATTATGATACAAAACAATTTACAATGTCGGTCAGCATGCATTATATAATATTTGTTATTAATATGAACTAAAAACATTGCAGAAATGCAAAAAAAAGCAAGAAAGTTTACTTAAATGTCATTTTGATTGTAATTAAATGACAAGAAATGTTTCTGAACTTTAAATATTATAGGGCACAGCCACAATAATAAACGCATTTAAATTTAAATAAACTGCAAAAGGTCACAAGATGGTGCTTTCTTTAGGCTAGTAATTTCAAAGGAGATCGCCGGATTTGAGAGCAAAATTACATTCTGTTTGTTTGGGCTGAAATTTGGTGGAGAGGTGCTCCTAGTGATCAGGAACAATAGTTGTCATTACACCTTCAAAGGGATTGCCTCGTTTGACCTCCACAGGTCAACAAAGGCGCCATATGTACGTTATGGTCGATAAACTTAGTTGTCGTACAAAAATTGTGAAACTTGGCAAAAAGACTCTCCTTGACCTCCTGATCAAAGTTTGTATTGTGGTCATATCACATTTCTCACTTGCTTGACCTCCAGAGGTCAAAACTACTTGTTTTAGGTCACCGCCTTTATATGGACCCCCTATGCATCACAAAATTCGGCAAAAATTCACCTGTACACAAAATCGTATGCTCTACAAAACTGTCAACACACTTTTTTGACATATTGATTTCCGTGACCCCTGTCCAAGGTCAAAGCTAAAATGACCTTGGACAGTAATTTTGCTCTCAAATCCGGCGATCTCCTTTCATAGACAATGGATTTCTCTGATGATAAAAGCATTGCAAGCAACAGTTTTTTTTTTACAAAAATTCACATTGTTTAGAATCCACATTGATAAATATTTTTCATAGCAAGTTGACAAAAAGGTACACAGTGCGCTCAGTGAAAGCAAATTCGTAAACGAAAATTGCTTTATTACTTTAACCTAAATTAACCTAATTAAAACAAAACTATATATGTACAGTCTATAATGATAATCTTGATAAAAATATACAATTAAAATTAATCACAAAAAAATAAGTAGAACAATCACCGAGAATTAAATACCTAATATAAATTGACTTTTTTGAAAAAAGAAGATATTTCACTTTACATAAATAAACACTCTAATAATTATTATTTATGACAAGTACAAAAATCTTTTGCGTGTTCAAAACCTTGATTAAATTTGTGCAGTCGTGCATATATTTATGAGTAGTACATGGGACTACTATATAGTAACATGGAATAATTCGAGGGGAATATATTTTGTTTTATGAAAAAGAAAAAATTAAATTAATTTAGAATATTTTCATTGCATTAAATTTGGTGACATTTGAGCCGGACTAGAGACTGAGGCTGACGAGAAATTTTGAGATATTAAAGTTGCTATGGATCTCAGTGATGGTGATGGAATAGTACTCGTCCCATTACCAATTGAACTGACCCCACTATAATTTGGGGGAATAGAACAGTATGGCATGGGTTGACCATGAGAACAATGAGTTCCACTGTGTCCATACACAATGAGTATTATAAGTCCCGTCCCCGAGACTGTGATGCCGAAAAGGGCTGTAGCAATTGCAGGTAATTTCTTTGGAAAAAATAAAATAAACAAAATAAAATAAAAATGGTTTTTTTCAATTTTATTGTAAATTTACCTCACGACTGAAGAATCGTGACGGCTCAAGACGGATGAAACAAAGAGCTGGTAAAATGTATGCCAGAGCTAAAATGGAAACAAAAACATTAGTAGTGAATTACTACTAATTAAATTATACAAAGTAACAAATAAATAATCAATACTTACGCATGGCCGCTAGAATGCCCTAGAATAATGAAAATAATTTGTCTCAAAAAAATAGTTTAAATTATTTGAAATATGTGGCTTTAGATTTTAATCTTACATTAAGTTCTAGAACCAAGCCCAAACAGTCAGTGGACATGGAGACAATGAAAGCAGTGAGGACGATGAGAAAAGTAATGCAAAAATGTCGGGTATTACTTGACGGTTGTTTTCCATAAAAACAAATATTCTCAATCACATCCCTCGCCACAAAACATTCCAAGGGGAATGTGAGAAGAATTGTGACACAAAATAAAACCCGAGAAATATTAATCAAACTATCATCCCAACAATAATTCTCCAACAAGTCCCCTGTAAATTTAATTTAAATTAACATTTTATAATTAAATTTTCAAATTTAAGTCATACTCGTATTTTAAACGGTAAAAAAACGAACCTTGTACGTTTCCAGTAAATGTAGCGTAACCCCCAAGTGAAAAAACTATGCTGACCTATTTTATTTTAAATTTTAAGGAATTTAATAAAAAATTAATTATTTATTAAAACTCCATATGTCATGTAAGTACAAAAAAATTTGTTCTAAAGTTTGACTTACAGCCAAGGCAATCCCAATGGAAATGTGGGTAACTTTACTCCATTTTCTTTCGTTGGTTTCTAAAATTGAAAATTTGGAAAATGATTGAAAATTCCATAAAATTAATAATTAATTTTTTCTCTTGTACCTTCCATTGAGGTATAGATCATGAATGTGTTATGATGACACATAAAGGCAAACGCAAAAACTCCAATGGCTTGTAATATTCCCGTATTTGAAAAAGTCCATGCATCATCTGTAGTTGGTCTACAAAGAAAAAGTTTTTCAATATTTAAAATTTATATTATGATAAATTCCATTCTTTTTTTCAAAAAGAAAAATATTTTCACAAAAGAATCATTGTAAATGAAAATCTTTACATTGGGACGGGGGAGGTGACGAGTCGAATCAAAATGGATATCATGATGAAAGCAATGGAAATGAGAGACAGGAATGAGATCTTGGCCATACGTGCCACATTCCTAGACACACAAAAATAAACATCAAATGTCAGAAATGGGTCATATTTTCAATATTTTATCTCTAACGTGTACCTATAAAGTGACAGGGGTAGAGTGACAAGGAAAGTGGCAGCCAGGACGACAGCCTCTCTTTGAATCTCAAGAGAATCAGATCGAACGGTAAAATAAGTGAGGACTTTGGTTAATGTATCGCCAACAATGATATTGTAGCTGAAAAAAATATTCAAAATTCACAATAAATTTCAAATTCATGTGATTTTTGTTGCAAAATTTTGTACAGTCCATACAAAAGAGAAAAGGAATTAAATTAGGGTGCTAAGAACCCACAAGCTCTTTAAAGAAAATAATATAATTTTTTTGTGTTTTACCTTATCATTGCTGAAATAAAAATAATAAAAATTTAGTGTTTATTTTTTAAATATTTAATATTTAAATTATTTTATTAATTACCTATAATGGGATAGACAAATTGAAGTAAAGATAAAACATAAAATCCCCATCGTCCGAATGCTGCCTCCATCATTCCTAAATAATATTTTATTTTAGTTGTCAATTATACAGTTAAAATTGTGCAAATTAATTAATTATTGTAAAATTCACCTTGGTATGAATAGGAGCCACTTAATTGGCCTGCCTGTTAATTGTTATATATAAAATGTGAAACAGTATTAAATTGTGTGACATTAAAATAATAATAAATAATAATGATTTAAGTTTACCTTGACCATCAAAACTAAGCTGTAATCTGTTATGAAAGCTGCAAATATTTAACAACATTTTAATTTAGACAGTTGCCAAAATTCATTTTTTTTGCGAAAAAAAAAAGTTCCTTCATGATTGGTCAAGGTCACTTACCTACCAAGATGAGAAGTAAAATACCGACCCCAACTCCTGCTTGATGAAGAGCATAGGGCATGCCTGTTGAAAGAGGAAAATTGCATAAAATTACAATAAATTAAAAGTTCATTTTTAAAAATAAAATTCACGTTTAATGTATCTCACCTATGACACCACTCCCAATAATAGAATTGATGTAATTAAAGCTAGCCTGTGGGAGAGTACTTTTATGATGGTCTTCATCCATGTCCATCTACAACAAAAAATGTCATTTATTTAATTAAGAATAAATTTTCAAAATTTAAACTATTTCCAAAAATTATTTATCCTTTTATTTTAGCCTTAATTTTTCTCTCATGGTCACACTAAAGCATTTAAATATTAAAGTTTAAATACATTTAATGAGGATTTTGAGCTGAAAAAATTGAAATGAATAGCCCAATTAACTTTTTGCTTTTTGCATAATTTCAACTCCAGCAAAAGATAAACAGAGAGAGAAAGAGAGAAATCTTTAGAAAATTACGAGTCTACAAATTTAAGGCAAAGAAGGGGCAATTAAAATTAGTAAGATATTGAGAAGTTTTCTCTCTCCACAATTCATTATAATTTGAACTTAATTGGATAGACTAAGTGGTTTAAAAAGTGTAATTAAATTATCCTATTCATTAACCATAAAAACTAAAGGAGTCATGACCAACCAAGATTTCTAGGTGATGTACATACATATTACATAATTCTGTACTCTGTACAGAGTTGAAGGTTAATGAGGAAGACGCTTTTGAGCTCTCAAATTATACCAAAATTCCATTTTATGCTAAATCATGCAAATTCATTTTGTACATCCACAGAAGCACCTTTTTAACTTTACATCACAAGCTAAAAATCAAGCGTGGGGTTTCTTGTTATAAAAAGAGATTTCACTCACAAAAATAGTTTTTGATTTTGATCTATCTTCAAAGATTAAAAAAGGCTCATTGTTTTTTTTACAATCTTACTTTCGACCCACTCAAAAAGTTTGCCTACAGGCTTCTTGTCCATTATAAGTAAGTTTTGGAGCATTTTATTGACCACTTTACTATACAGATAATGTACATAGAGCCTGGTTGCTCTTTCCATAAAGAATATAAATGTATGAAAAAATAAGAACCAAATTTTAATAATCATCTTTAACGAACACTGTCATGAAAGAGTAAAATCGTGGCCCTTGGCCACAGACCAAGACACAAGATAAATATTTAGAGAGTCTCCTCCTCTGGTTCTTAACTTGTAAAAAATAGATACACATTTAAAAAGTCTAACATTAAATAACAAGGAGGTTGAAAATTTCATGAAAACTTTCAAATTGTTATGTCATGCCATGTGAAATAAGGAGAAAAGAGCCTCGAGGGTTGAGAGAGAGAGAGAGACTTTTTTTGTGGCTTGTGGTTCAACTCTTGCTCTTTTGTTTCTTTTTCAGTTTTCTCCCTTTCACTTTTACCTCAAAGTCCCCACTTTCTTGATGTTGTTCTATAGAATTATAATTCTTTTCTTTTTCTTTCAAAAACATAATGGACTCTCATCATTCCCTCTCTCTCTCTCTCTCTCTCTCTCTCTCTTTGTGTGTGTGTCCCTTTTATTCTATTTTCTGCTCAAAGTAGCTCTACTTTTTTTTCAACTTTCACCCTGCCTACAAATAATATGCTAATTGTACAGACACTGGACAAAAGCTTAGAGAGAAAGTTGTGAAAAAAAGTTAAATATTTTGTTTAAATAAAATAACTCTCAGTTAAAAATATTTTTTTGACCTTAAAATTCATGATAAATGTACAATGTATGTTAAAGATTTAAATATAAGTACATGTGTAAAACTTTGCCATTTTGAGAATTTTGCAAAAGTCTAAACTCTAAAACTCAAAGACCAAAAGCTCATTGTTAGAGTTCTCCTGAGTGTGTAGTCATAATTGTGTTCAATTCCCATGTAGCCAGTATCAGTTGAATCTTGGTGTATGACAGGAGAGATTTAATGAGAATCCCTGTTGTATGAATATAATGCATACAGTCAAGAATATAATATTATAAAATTTATCTATGCTCTCAGTATACATAAATATATGTACCATGTACAGTGAAATTATATGGAGAGAGTCAAAGATGCTTTATTTTAATAGAAAATTACGCAATTTATTTATACGAGTGTCCTGGGACCGTTGTTCATAGTTGAGACTCAGGATGATGATCCCCTCCAATTTAATTTTGATTCCTAGTCCTGTCTCTCCATCCCATTTAGACCCTTGAACAAATTTTGTTCTCTGTCTCTTATTTTAGAGACATATGCCCACAACTGACACACAAAGGATCCTTTTGCTCAATTTGTTATTACATTTTACTATACAAAATAGCTTTCTCTCTCTCCATTTTATCAATCCAATTTTCCCTTCTCTCTCTAATCCTTTTCACCAACATTGAAAATAATCCGGAATTTTATCAATTTTTAAAATCTTTGTCCATACTTGATACACTAATTATTTTGAGAGTTTTTGTTTTCTAGCTCCCTATTAAATTTATGGAATTTTTCATCATCGTACCTATCAGAATAATATTATACGTAAAATTTGATACATAAATTTGAATAAAATGTTTAAAAATCTAAAAAAGGCGTAGATTGGTAATTTTTGCTTCATTTTCAGAATTTCTACTTATTTCTTTAAATTTTCTATTGTACGAAGACACTACACAAAAATTACAACGTTTAGTGTCTACAGCACACGTATTTTTTTCGTCTCTAGAGACTAAAAAAATTCTAAAAACTGTGCAAGTGATTCAGTTGTAAATGTACAGAGAAATATTTTAGGAAGAACAATTTTCAACAATTTTTTCCCATAACTTTCTCTCGCTTTCACCTCCTACACAATTTACATAATTTTGGCAATGTGGAGAAAAATTAAGTTATGAATATTTTATATTTCTACTCTTTGAAATCTCTACCATTCACTCTCTCTCTCTCTTTCACTGTCTATACAAATAACACAGACTATTCTGTTAACTATTAACCAGACTATCCATTTTCATGTAAGGTTCTATCCTCCTCTATCAAAGCTTAAACAACTCTCTTTTATTCAAAAGCTCCATTTTCTCTCTCTCTCTTCTTTCCTGTTACTCCATCATCATCAGTCTTCCGTTCTGAAATTCGTTATTTTTTTCCTGTGTATCAGTACGTCACTCACAAACCATGGGATCATGGTCAGGAAGACAAAAAAAACTCAATCTTTTTGACCATGTAATAGACTCTGATGAAATGTACCGTGTACGAGGGAGAAAAAAATATTGTTTCTACAAAAGGAAAGGTGGGAGTGAAAGTAATAACAAAAAAGAAAAAGTGAAACAAGAGGGAAAATCCATGAAAGTTACAAAACAAGCAGACACCCCCCTCCTCCTCCTTTCCTCTATTTTCTCAGCCGTGTAAAAGTTGAGTGCTTTGTGTTTAGCCTAGAAAATTTTCAGCCTCTCTCTCTCTCTGTGGGCAACACATGGGAGAATATTTTGATAATAATTATAGACATTGAATTTTTATCTTTTTTTCACTACAACTTTCTTTTTTTGTTGTAACTTTCTTTTTTTTCTCTTCATCCCCCTCCTCCTATTCTTCTTTGGTCCGTTCTGGGGGTAGAGGAGGAATTTTACTTGGACCTTGTTTTTTTTGAAGAATGAAATTGACTATAAAATTTCTTTTTGTTTAACTTTCTCCAAAATTTACTCTCTTTTTTCTACGAGAAAAAAGAGAATCCCATCTTGTACTACCTACATTGTATTGAAGATGATTTTTGTATAAATTTAACTTTTAAATTAAATGATGAGTTAAAATTTCTGTTTATTTTTTACAGTACATTACACACTCTTTGTAACTGTCTGAGAATTACAAGTAAAATGTTTTATTGATCCATCTCTACCTCCTCTTTACAGTTTATTCATAGGAGTGGGTACATACATAGTACAAATAGGTTAAAGGGTGAGGAGGGGGGTACAAGTTGCTGACTAAAATTACATTAAAGAAGATGAGAGAAATTGTAGAATTGTACGAGTAAAATTTACAAGAGAGAGAGAGACGAGGAAAAGTGGGAGAGAAATTCAGTTTTAAAATGAGAAACAATCACGAACCGGAACCATTACTTTGGTTCAGGAGCACTGACTCCTCTTTTTTTTGCAAAAAACATTTTTTATAATGTTCATTGTAAGAGGAAGACCTCACAGTAAAAAAAATTGGAGAGAAAGTCTATCTCTTGTGAAAATGAGAAAAAAAGAAAGTAAAACCTAATTCTTTTGCGGAGAAAAAGGAAAAGATTTTTAAAATTTTTGCAAATTCTCTCTCTCTCTCCCCCCCCCCCCCAAAGTAAACCCACAGTCAACACTCAACAATATTCCTAGTTAAAAATAGTTGAGTAATAATTTGTTATAAAATTTCCATAATTTTAATTCTCAACAAAATAAATTGCACAGCTAGAAAAAGCAAGTCAATAAAATTTTATTCTGCACAACAGTCAACAGTCCCACAAAGGAAAATATTCGAGTATGAATAATTGGAAAGGGAGGATAAATAAAAGATAAAAGTAAACATGGAAAATGAAGAAAATGAAGTGGACAAATAATAAAATTACCTACACGTGTACCGTAAGGACAAGAGACACAAACACAGCTGTGGTACATAACTACTACCTAATAGAGGAAAATATCATTCAAAATTTTTTACCTGATGGACAAGTTGACTCATGTCGTCATTAGTATTGACAGATGATGGGGAACTGAGAGTACTCTCAGTTGGTGGATTATTTTGAGCTTGGCTCATCTTTTTCTTTTTCCCCTTGCCATTATTCCCACTCCCAGTACCTGAGGTTGCTTCGTTGGTCTGAAAATAAGTAAAAAATTATTAAAAACATTTTAAATATTTTAAAATTAAATATTTAAAAAACATTTCATGTGTCATGTATAAAATGTAATTTGTGTTAAAAATAAACAATTTTTGTGCAGAGTCTTGTGTTGCCTTGTAATGTATTTCAATCAATGTCAATTTAAATACAATTTCTTAAATTTTCTTGTTCAACAAAGATCATTTAAAATAACAAGAGTTTACAGAATAATTCATCAAGAGAGAGAGAAAGAATGACGCAAGAGTTTTTCAAGTCTTGTCAAAAAAATGGTGTACACATTACACAGAAGAGAAAGAAACGAATCAAGGAGAGTCGTTCAACAATTTAAAATTCTGCTTGTACGAACACAAGAGAGAGAGAGAGAGGTGAAAGTTATACTCTAGTCTGCTACATACTATAAGAGACTTGAAGCATTTCTATGATTGCTTTTCTGTTTTCTCCTTCACTTTCTCTAGTAGCCTAGGAGCCTACAAGAGAGAGAGAGAGAGAGAGAAAGTTCCCAAGCACATTTAATTTAATAATACCTGACTTGTTCTGTACATACCTGTCAGCATTTTAAATCTGCACAGCACCACCCTAACAAGAGAGAGAGAGATGGTCTAAGAGTATAAGAAGGAGCCGTTTTTTTGTATTTTAACAAAAAAAGTCCATATACATATTGTATGTATATAACTCCTTTTTTGTACTTTCTTCAACGACTTGATCCCCAAATGCCGACAGGACGAACAATAGAAAGAGAAAGGAGAAAGGCAATGTCTTTTTTTTATATAGAGCTCAAGAAAAAAAAGAATTTAACAAGTCTCTATAACTTGCCTTTGGAGGGATCTATGACAAGAATTGACATGAACCATATTCTCCATTAAATTGTAGTCTGGACTATATGTGCTATCTCTAGTATGGATTTCACCATGGCACGTGGGTTGGGTCGTCTGGAATTCCATGGCGTTGACTATAATTGACAATACCATGGAGACTTTCTCTCTCTGTGTGTGTGTGTGTGGGTACGGTGAATGGGTATCTGGCATAGATCATTGTTTTATTTTTTTTATCAACTCCCTTTTCCCTTTAGCTTTCTTCACTTTCTATGAAATTCGGGGTCGCTTTTTTTGTCCTGAGACGGGAAAAAGGCAATAAAATAAATTGAAGGCTATGAGGGAAAGGTATACAGAATGTATAAGTCTATTGTATGAAATATTTTCCAACTAATAATAATGTCCCCCGGAAGTGAGATCCGAAAAACCGAAAAATAGAGATGAAGGAGAAAGCAGGAAGAGAGCTAAAGACTTGTGGTTAGTTTTCTTGATTGTTCTATCATCTCTTTCATTTATAATCATTTTTTTGACGTTTTATCCAGCTCGAAGCGCAACACGTGCCTCTCTCTCTTCTCTATGGCATGACAATTGACAATTGTCATGCCAAGAGTTGGGTAGGGGAATATCAAATTAAATTTAATAGTGAGTAATTAACAATTAAATTAAAAATATTAATCCAAAATTTCTAACATTTTCTCTCTCTCTCTCTCTCTCAATGACAAAAGTCACACATGTCAATCTCAATTAAGGAACGCAACATGTGGAGAAAAACTCATCATGTAAATTGATTGGAGGTGAAAGTTGATTCAAAAAAAGAAAGATTTCACCATATGGCATATTCATGGCAGAATGTGGACTATAAAACTTTTAGTGATGGGAATGGCTTCTTTTTTACGAGTTTTTAGTTAACCAAACCAGAAACAACATTTTTGTTTTTTCTTCTCTTGGTCATGGTCCCCTCTGGACGTTAAAATTTCATAAATTTGGTACAAATTACTCGAGAGACTCTTTTTTGGATTGTGGTTGTGTTGTGAGAGAGAAAGTTGGATTGGCATTATATTTTGTCAGTGAAAAAAAAATTTTAATGATGGGATATGGGATGGAAAGGAGGCTTAAACGATGACGGGAATTTTGAGTTCTCTCTGAGGGTCAAATGACACTCAAGGAGGAAAGTGAGTTACACCATAAAGTACACAGGGCACTTAAGTTTCCCCCATTAAATTCCCCCATGACTTCCCTCCCTCCTCAAAAGTGTGGGTGTGTGGAGAAAGGAAGGAGTGGGAATTATACGTATCGACTTTTCCACTTTCATATCCCACTCCTTTCACCATTAACCGTTCCATCGTCCCACAATTAGAAATGCTATGAAGCCATGAGGATGATGATTGCTCAATAGTTGTATACATGGTGGAATAATATGAGAGTCTATTTTCTAGATTAGAAAATCCTTCCATTTATTTCTTTCTCTCTCTCTCTCTTTCATGTGTAGGATACTGATGATAAAAAAAGCAAATTTATTTTTCCGTCCTTGACTTTGGAACCCTCTCTCTCTCTCCTTATTTGCCCCAATGAATGATTTTCTCTACTTTCTTGTATAAGTAGTCTCATTTTCTCCGTTCCATTTCCCACAGACTTTCTCTCTTTGAGAGAGAGAGAGAGAGAGGGAGAGAGAGAGAAAGTAAAAATCATAGGGAATTTGTAAGAGTGAATCCTTAAAGTGAAGTCTGATAATGAAATCTTTTTTTTTTCTTTGCCAATCGCATTGATGAATTTATCATGAGTCTTCTTCCTTTCTCTCTCTCTTGTAATGTGTCCGTACATTTGTATTAATACAAGTCAAGTATCAGTACAAGAGGAGAAAGTTGAGAGTGTTGAAAGAGTCTACACGAAATTTCCATTCTTTTGATTTTTATTTCTCCACAATCCACTCCCCAGTACAAGAAGACAGCTGACACTTTTTTTCGAAGGGGGTGGAGTGGATAAAATTTTAGACTTTCTTTGTGGCCAAAAAAAGAGAAAAGTCTTGAAAAATTGTTGACGACAGATTTAAATCTTTAAAAAAAATCCAATCTTTTATTGTGAGAGGGTGACTGGAGATTGTAGTAAAAAAGAAATAGAATTTCTTTTACTCTATTCCTCATTCTACATGAAACAGGGACAGGGACAAGTTTTCAAAGTGAGGAGAAAAAGAGAGAGAAAGTGACACGTTCAACACTAAGTGAAGTGTTAAAAGCTCTCCTCATCAAATGTACAGAACAGACTTAGAGGAAGAGAAAGACTTTCTTTTTGCTTTTGGTGTTTGGAGTTTTCAGAACAAGAAAATTCCCCCCGTCCCCTGCCCCCTTCAAAAAAAATGTTTCCACACAATTTCCACAGCCCCAGCATTTCATAGAGAGACGGAGGTGAGACAAGAAAGCCGGATTTTATTTTCAAGACTTTTTTTTATGATATAAGTGAAGGATCAAAAGTAAAAAAAAAATATAAAGAAACTCAGTCATCACGTTCAAGTTTTCAGACAAAAGTCTCCTTTTGGGAGATGAAGAACCGGAACTTTACTCAACAAAGTGTAAAAGTCTATATAAAATATATAAAATTGTATCAAGGAGGGAGAGTTAATGTACAAACAAGTCGTTAATAGGCTTATATGTATCATGTACATACGTAGAAAAACATACAAGGGAATGAGAGAAGAGCCTCTCTCTCTCTCTCTTAGTTTGGAAGAGACGTGAGTTGCACAAGGAAGTAGGTGAAAGTAAAGTATTTACAAGAGATTCTAGCCTTTGTTTACATTAAATTGATTCAAATGTCCAGTAAATTCTTTCTCAACAAGCTCTGGCTCTCTCGCTCTCTCTCTCTCTCTTGCCAATTGATTTTCTTTTCTGCCCTATAAAAATTTTCTCCATTTTACTTCTTTCTCTTTTTTTTAATCCTAATTCATAACCACCCCTCCTCCCCCTTTGACATTGGGCATTGAAAATGAAAAGAGGATGACAGTAATTGAAAAATGGATTTAATGTCCAAATTGTCAGTCCCACTTCTTTTTTCTCATTTTCTTTGTATTTGATGAAATAAAGTAGAGAGAGAGAGAGAGAGAGAGAGAGAGAATTAAATTGAAAGAAAGTAATGGGCCATAAAAAGAAAAAAAGTAGAAAGTAGAAAATGAATTTTTCTTCAAATCGTCTTTCTCTAAAAAAAATTAAATGAGTGGGAGGCGAGTCATAAGAGAAATTTCAATTCAAAAAAATAAACTTAAAAAATTTATAAAACCCAAAAGAAAAATTTTGATTGCAATTTAATCAATTCTCTCCTGTCTCTAATATTAACAATTTGTAAAGTTTATATTTAATTAATGTAGAATAGACAAATGAAAAAAATGGGTAAAATAATTAGAACGTGGTTATGTGCACTAATGTCTACTAGGGAGGGAGGGAGGTAATTTGAGTAAATGTTCATAGTTCGTGAATATGGCTAGGTTGAGTTGAAAATAGGAGAAATAATCTAGACTATAGACTGTGTAACAGACATTTTGTGATGGAAAGCCTTCAACTTGATGGCCACACTAGAGAAAATATTCTCTCCATTTATTTTGGCTCTCCACTTTCCCTTTTACCTTGGCCGCGACTGCGGCTTTCTCTGTGGTGACTGGAGAAAGTTGATCAATAAGAAGAGGGAAGAAAGTGGGATACTATGGGAATCTTTTGTCTGTGTACATAAAAAAAAGCTACAAGTTTGCAACAAGTGGAGCTGGAGCAACAGTCCTCAAATAAAAACACAGAAAAAACAGTAATTTATTACTTGACCCTATCCGTCTTCACCCCCTCCCCCACTATTTTTCTTTCCCTCTTCTCTCTCCATCTTTGTTTCGTAATGTTTACAGTTACAGAATTACGAAAGAATTTTGTTGGTTCAAAAAAAGTTGATGGGGCAGAGTTGACAATTGACCTTTTGAAATTTAATATTAAAAATGTGTTCAAAGAACGTTTTGTTGCATGTGCCATTATTTTCATGTAGAAATTGGCAAATAGTACAATTTTTTTTTGAAAAAGTCCAAAGTCAACAAAATGTGTGGACTTTGTTACAAAATCCCTCCCCCCCCCCCCCATTCCCTCACTTTTCTCAAATTTGTTCCAGTTACTTTAGTTTTCCTCGGAGAGAATGGCCGTGAGGGTGGAATTTTTTTTTGTAATAAAATGGGACATGATCATCATTGTATTACACATAATGTACATAAAGAGAGAGAGAGAGAGACTTCTTGTTATGCAAGACACTCGAGGGTAAATTTGGGGCATTGTCAATGTTCAAGTCTCCCCTCACTTTTGTATGCCAGGTCTACCCAAGGTACCTAGACGATAGTCAGTCAACTGTACTGTATACTAGTTGGTTGTATAAATTAAGTTCTCTTTGGTTGAAAGGCTTCTCCAGTACTTCCAGGAGATTCTCTCCAGTCAGCGTTACTCTTATGTACTTGTAGATCTCTCTCTCTTTTTTTGAGGACGAGAGATGTGATCTAGAGATGTATATTTCCATTTAAATATGTAGCTCATGAAGTGAAATTACTCAAGCGACAAGTCCCCCCCCCCACCCCTTTAGTCTCTCTAGTTTGTAGAATTCATCTCTCAATCCTCATTGAATATTTAGCACAAAACTATCCACGTCATCATACCCTTCCTCCGTTTCTACCTTGGGACCTCATAGGATGTGGGACTGGAAAAAGAGGAAGTTTGTGGGAATGTGGATTTTTTAAGTTTAAATGTAATGAAATAGAAATTTTGTCAATTTAATAACAAAAAAATGTCATTCTTGTAAAATATAAGACAAAAAAGTTTTATAATAGAAAATTAGTATATTTTATTGTATTATTTTACCTGTGATACAGATGCAGGCGGGGGTGGGATGGGTGGTCGTTGACTTTCCAAAATGTAACTTTTTTCATTTGGACGTTGTCCTGCTCCTCCTCCTCCTCCTCCTGTTGAATTGGAACTCATTTTTTTTTGTTTTGTGATGCAAATTCTTGGTGACTGTACAAAAGAAACTTTTTGTCAAAGTTTTTGGTTTCTTTGTTTTTTTCAAAAAATTAAATTAGAGCCTCAGAATTTGTGTGTGTGTAATACAGTACAGATGACACATTTTTTTTGAGCCACTAGTACGAGTATTAACAAGTTTCTTGGTTCAATAAAATTTCCTTGTTTTCATTATGGAAAGTGACGTCATGAGTATGAAGAGGATGAAATTAATTGAAATATTTTGTCTCCAACTTTTTTGATGACGATCTTTACAATTGAGAGAGGTTGACACAATAAATTATTTTTAATTAATATTTTTTGCAAATTGTCCTTTTGTATTTGTTGATTTTGAGATTGTCTTCACATTTCATTCCAATTTGTCATTCGTGTCAACATTATGTTGAATGTTGAGCAGGTGCAGACACACAGCAGAGAGAGAGAGACGAATAAAATTAATGAGTCAGACTGATTATTTGTAATCACAGTAAAGGAAAAATAAAGTAGAGCATACAAGTAGGAATATTTTATGTAAAACCACTGAGTTGACAACAGCTAAACACACACACAATACAAAAACAGACGGTTTCCTCAAATGTAAATGAAAGCTGTTCCTCAAACTTCTGTCACCAGTCACTAGTATTAATAGCAATATTTTTTTTTGAGAGATAAATTTCTGTGGTCTGATTATGTTTATTTTCATTTAAATATGGCAAAAATAAGCCACCACTACACAAAATGTTCTTTTTTGTCTTGACATTTTTTATGAGTTTGCACAAAATCGTATGATATAACTATAACGGTGTGTGTGTTTTAAGTGTAACTTATTTAGTGAGGAAAATGCCCTCCGGTCGAATTTTTTTAAATTAAACTCCCTATTTCTCTTATTTTATAAATGTTGATTATTTTAAACTAAATAATTCACTGTAAATCTTTGACTGTCTCTCTTCTCTGTCTTGTGAAATGAAGACTGACTCAAATGTCAAAATAGCATTGAAAATTGTACCAGGGACTCAAGGTGACATTTATTTTTTTAAGCGGAATTTCCTTTCACCAAAAAAAACAGATTTTAATTTTCACACTCACAAAAAAGACGGTACACACCCCACCCCCACAATGTAAAATGTACACAAGAAAAATAGTTTTGTGGCCACAGAAATCAATTTATGTAAAGTTAATACAAATACATTACGTTACAGCGCAGCGATATACTTGTTGTCAATTTATAGGGGGTTGAGACTTGAGAATTTTATACACTTGAATTTATGAATTGTCCAATGTAGACACAGAGTACACATACACCAAGGTAACGTCAAATTTACAAGTAAATCACAATTTAAAGAGAGTTAATTATTGAATGAAAGACAACATTTTAATCTAATTTTGAATTAGCTTGATAATTTAATCCAATAGAGAGAAAAAGACAGAAAAAAACAAACTCCATTCAACTTAAAACCTAATTTTAGTGTTGATTCTACACTAGAAAAGTTGTTTCAAAAAGGGGGAAGAAGATGAATGGAAGGAGCCTCATAAAAAATATTTTTCAATTTTTTTTCTGACTCCTACACTACTATATACAGACACACAATTGTTGCAAAAAATTCAGCTTAAAAACTATGGACTAGATATGAGGAGGGGGGTGTGTAGAAGAAGAAGATAAGCACGGCTACGCTTGTTACGGTTTAAGAGACAAAAGAACAGAGAGAGAGAGAGAAAAATATTTCCGCTTCGTACCTCACTTGAGATGAGACTGGGGAGACCTGACTGTGGACGGCCTTTATAAAATTGAACAGACTTGACTCTTCTTATTGCACTTGCTCTTGTTCCTCCAAGTTTAGTGATGGCAGAACAGAGAAGAGGAAGACTAGAGAGGAAGTACATAATCTTATATTATGTTCCACCATCAGGGTGTATCCGTACAATGGAAAAAAGAAAGGGAGACGTAGAGTAAAAAAAATAGAAATAGTGAACCACAGGAGGTTTCAGGAGAGAGAGATGGGGGAACTCAGGTGTATGCGAATGAACTCAAAGTCGATCTCAGCTGATGATTTGGCACGTTGTATAAAAACGTATATTTCCCATTACTTCCACGAGCCGTTGGTTGTTAGTAATAAAGTATGGGATGAGAAGTTTTTGGGGGAGGGTGGAGAGAGGGGGGCTTAGCAATCCTTTTAGTCATGGACATGTATGTATGTACTTATACATACACGTATATAGGACATAAAAACAGTTGGCCTTAACAATAAAGAAGATACTAAATAAAATTCCTTGTATCATGGATTGTATCTGTAGACTGTAGCTGAATAAACTAGAAAATTTTCCTCTTCTTAGTTAAACTTGACAGCTCAACTTTTACAGGGTAGAGAGTAATGGAGGAAGAAGATGAAAAAACAGACAATGTCGATAAAATAACAATTCAACTGGTTATATTATTATACTACTAACTACGTGTGGACTGTGTTCAGTTCATGTAATTTCATTAAATCACAATATCATCTTAGTCAAAGACTCGTCTCAAAAAAACAGTTTTCATAGACCATTTCACTCTCGGTTGGAAAATACAATTGAAAGTACTGGTCACTATTGTAAATTGTTATTTAGTATGTGTGCAATTTATATTTATTTGTAGTATCGGCTTCAGCTAGATGCTGAATAAAATTGCCCCCATTGAATTACATTCAAATTAATGTTTATTCCATGCTTAAAGATGAGCTTTCCACCATTTTCTGAATGAATTGTCAATTGTCTCTCAACTGTTTAGTTTTTTTTACTTAATTTTAAAAAAGGAAAAATTGCTCAAAATTTTAAAACTTGTAATGTAAAACTAGTTGTTTTTGGAAAAACAACTGAGAAGGTGAACTTGACAATTGTGAATTTAATTGTATGAAAAAGGAGAGGATGATTTACATTTTTGTAGATTCTGAAATCTGAATGGCCAAATTTAAATTTAACCATTAAGATGGGGGATGACTCAAGTTTGTAAATTTTGCCCATGTTGTATAATTATATTTATTATGGTCTCTCTCTCTCTCTCTCAAAAAAGGAGCAACAACCTTAGTCTGTTTCCTACGGACTACACTGTCTACGGTTCACTACTTTTTGTTACTCCTCTCCTGTAGTCTCCTTCCTCTCCTTTACAACAATACATGAATTCTGGTGTGGCTTTTGCAACTAAAAGAATCAAGCCCAAGTCTAGAGGCATGTTATACGTAAAGAAATACTGTGAGGATAAAATGATTCCTTTTCATATTGATGGACTGACCATAATTGTACAATTTTTGTCGGTTTGCCCATATTACAGTGTAGGTGTGTGTTCACAATCTTTTATGCAGAGTGGGTGCTGTGGTTTTTCTTTTGTATGTACGAGTACAAACATTCCGACATTTTGTATTATATTTGTATGTGATGTAATACATTTTTTTGTAAAATCATTCTTCCCTTTCATTTGGCCCGAATTTTGTGCATCACAGCTTCTCCAATATATTAAATAAACATTATCATAATGTTATGCATAAGAATAGAATCATTTACAATAAAATAGTTTGTGAAATTGTACTGTATTTATTTATTAATGATTTTATTGTACAAAAGTAAATTTAAATGTGTCAGTCATTTTTGGAGGACCATTTCATATAATTTTTAGAATCTTGAATACGTTGTTGAAGATGTATTTCATGACAAAAACAAAATGGGATAAATTGTCGATGTCGAGCTACACAATAACTATGAATTTTAATTGGATTCACTCTTTTAATAGGACTAACAATTTTTAGACTACCATCAGAAGCATCTCTAATCACCGTCTCAAACCTTGCAAATGAAGGACTAACTTCAATTGCTATGAGATAGTCTACAAATTTAATTAGAGTATTATTACCATTAAAATAAAGTCCATGGTCAACTTGACGACCATAGACAAGATGACCAAAATGTAAACGGACACAAAGTCGACGACCCATGACCGGCTCTAAATTTTTGTTAATGGTGGATACAATTACTTGACCTAATTTTTGAGCTAATGTTGAAGTATTAAATAATGATGGAGATGTGTCACACCGACAAATTGATTCAGGAATGAGAGACGACGGACAGGAACGGTCTTGTGGGATTTTGTCAAAAAGTGAAGAATATTTTTTAAGACTTGTTTTTTCTTGAGACTTAATGATGGTTGATGATGATGAGTTTAAAATATCTTTTAATGTCCCATGAACGTCATAGGGTGAAGTTAATAATTTTGAGTTTGACTTTAAATTCTTGTACCAATTAGGACGAATCTTTTTTAGGGATGGGGGTAGACGTATAAAATTCATTGGGAGTGATTCTTCTTGAGAACTCAGGTAAGAGCCGGTTTCTGACCCCCTCAAAGCCTGGCCATGACTACTAAGGACTATGATGACTGTATTGTTGCTCTTGTATTGAGGATTTTTTATCACATTAGAGAGGAACCGAGTAAAATTTATGTCTTCATTCTGTAAAATTAATTGTGTAACATTAAAGTTAATTTGTTTTTTTAAAAAATGTAAATTATTTTACCTGAATAGAGTGGAAATAGCTTGCTTTGAGGGTCTTGAACCACGTCAATAAAAAGTATGGATATTTGCCCGCAACTTGATTCAAGAAATCTTCAAGATATTTAAATAGATTATCAAAGAGTGTCAAGCCACTCATACATTGAGTATTTAGAGCTAAATTTCGAGCCACTCTGACTCGATTTTGAAGAGCGACAAAAGGTGTTCTAATTGAGTAATCCATGGGTTGATTAATAAATCCAATTTTATTGTAATTAAACATGGCAATTCCTGGAGAGTCTTCAACGACTGACGTAATGTAATTTTTACGACTAAAATCCTTCCATATAAATGGACAATTATCAAGTGGCATGTTTTTTGGTTGTTTGTAGCATTCATGATTTTTTGGTAGTCCTGTCAGGGTTGCCATCATATTTGAAAAAGTATTTGAACCAATTTTTGTGAAACCTGAACAAATTAAATATTTTGTGTTATTATTTTTACTAATTTGTATTATTATTGATTGATTAATGTACCTTCCATTTCAATAAAGTCATTTTGAAAAAGAAATTTTCTGGTTTGTGGTAAGACTCGCATTGAATGAGAACGAGAAATTCCATTTATTCCTAGAATCAAAATACTTGGGGGGACTGATGACAAAGAATCTTGTTTTGAAATGTTGGAGTTGGTAAGTGCAGGAGTTTTATGGAGAATTTTTTTCCAAAAAATTGCTTTGTTTGCAGTTTCCTTCGAGTGAGCTTCCGGTGAAAGGACTGTGACCACGTAATCTACATGTTTTGTATTTTTGCCCTTGCTTTGACCCATTCTTTCATCACATTCAATTTGACCAAAAGATGAATTTAGTTGAACTCCTTCAGAAGGAATAGGAAGACATGTCTTTGAAGTTCTAATAATGAATATTAGAATTTTATAAACAGTGATCATAAAATCAGAAATCCTTGATTGAAATTAACTATCATGTTCATTATTTACTTGACTAGCCAATCAGCATTTTGATTAAAATGCTTTTTGGTTTGTTCATTCCTCATGAGTTTTCGCAAGCAACAATTTTTACGTCCAGTGCCATTCAAATCCAATTTTAGTGTCTATATATTGTAGACGAGACAAATTTAATTAGAAATAATTTACAATAAAAAAATACAAACTTGGCTAATTAATTTACATTGTTCAACACTTTAAATACTGCTTTTGGACATTTTTGGCGTGGTATGTGACGTAATTCTACTTGAGAATTCTGTGAACTCAAATCTGTGATTTTACAGGATGAAGTGTTTACAAGATAGAAGACTGGGGTAGTATTTTTCCTGAAAAAATGAAAACTAATATTTTATCAGTTTAGAATTTGAAAATATGAACTGCTTACATTTCACTTCGGGAAGTGTTGAACAAGAATTTGGGAGTTGTTTCCTGTTCTTTAAAACACATGTTGAAGACAAACACAATTAAAATGATGACTGCAATTACAGAAAATAGTTTTCTGATACGATAGACCACCATTTTCCCCTAAATGTTTGCTCCATAGTCTTCATTTTATAGATTACATGATCAAATCTCCAGTTTCATAAAAAGACGCACACAACTTTTTCAAATTAAGTTACACCCATAGTCAACATTGTACATGAAAGAATTGTAGTGTACTGAACAAAGCATAGTTTAGAGTTAGTTAGTTGTTAATGTTTATTTATTTTTTGGTTTAATAGGATACTTTCTTTTTTTAATGCAACTTAATTAGTACAACCAACTTGTGGAGGAAACCTACAAGTCTAGTAATTATTTTCAGCCTAACCATTAAAAATTACAATCATGGAACTAACTTATAACCTTCACTCAAACATGCATCAATTGAAACAGGTATATTTTAATGAAAAACGACTAATTGACATTAGAAAATTTCTAATGGAAACTAATATGCCTTTGTCTTTCAAAACGACCATCGAGTCAAAAAAGCCATTGCCATTGAGGGGCGTTCTTAACCGGCTCTCTTTGAAAAATTTTTCTTAATTTTTTTTCAAACAAAATCACAGTTTATTTACGAGTGATTTTTGTGTTAAATTAAAACATAAATTAAGAGTTTGTGACTTGCTACGTTTGTGGGAAAATATTGTGATTTCGAGTAGCCAAGGAGGATATATTTCGAGCCAAAATGGCAGATCCATTGTCATTACTCCGACAGTACCATTGCAATCAAAGGGATATTCTTGAGAAGGATGGAAATATTGTTTTTGGAGAATTCTCTTGGCCAAAGAACGTCAAGACAAATTATATGATCTATGGGTAAGTCATCAAACAATTTATAAATTATTTAAATATTCTTTGTAGTTATCCTGAAATGTACAGCTTAATGTAATAATGATTTCTTTTCGGTCTTTCAGTTCAAGCAAGGAAGGTCATGGAAAGGAATATTATACTTTGGAGTGCTTATTATTTCTGCTCAGAAATCTACATCTCAGCCATCCTGTGTACGTCCGACATGCTGCTGTGAGTTTAAATTTTATTTATATCAATGAATTGAAATGGAAGTAAAATTAATTTGAATGTGGATTTTGATTTTGTAAGTTAATGCTAATAATTTAAAACATTAAAGGCGGAGAATATTCCTGTGGTCACACGTCCGGATCGTAAGGATCTTCTTGCCTATTTGAAAGGAGAAACATCAACTTCTGCCAATATTGATAAATCGGCCCCTTTAGAAATTCCAACTCAAGTTAAAAGAACAGCCGAAGAGCCTCTTGAATCTGCACCCAAAAAACCTCGTTTTGAGGAAAATGCACTACAAAAAGGCAAGGATCAATTGGTCGCTCGTCTCGATGCACCCAGAGAAGCCTCAGTTACTATCAACAATATTAAGTGAGTTGATTTAATACTAATTTTGTGTTTAACTTTTCCAAAAACATTGTCATTTAGCTTTGCCAGCTTTTATGGAAAGACAAATTGTAAAATTTTATTTACCTCATTTTTATAGGTCCTTGTCTGAGGCCATGTCAGTGGAGAAGATTGCTGAAATTAAGGCCAAGCGTTTGTCTAAAAAGAGGACTACAATTAAAGGGCATGATGATATGGAGGTACAGTCGGAATTGCGTACCATGTTAGATTATGACCAGGACATTACCAGGGATATTGTCTCAAGGGAGAGACAATGGAGAAATCGTGTTACCGTCCTTCAAAGTACTGGCAAACAATTTGCTAAAAATATATTTGCAATCTTATCTTCGGTTAAAGCAAGAGAAGAAGGAAAGTTAAGGTACGTCAATTTTTAATATCTAAAACATATACCTACTAGTACATTCGTATTAATGTATTACAAACAAAATTTTATCATTGAATTGTACATCAATAGTAATCATATTTAAATAATATTACAGACCCCCGATACCACCACCGTCTCTTACAACACCAAAAACTACGATTCCTCCAAAGTCTGGTCTCAACCAAGAAAGATACGATCGATATAAACAACCAGGGTACAATCGTTACGATCAAGAAAGACTTAACAAAGAAGGTAAATTGGTGTACGATGACTTTTATGATCATGGAAGAATATGGTCTAATTTTATGATTTGTAATATTTTTGTGGGATAGAAACCGAGGGGTTCAAAATCGACTTGTTGGGAACCTATCACGGAATGACTTTGAAGTCGGTGACGGAAGGATCACAACCAAAGAAACCCGTCACTCCAACTATGAGTCCCATGACTCCTACTTCTATGGGAACTCCTGTAAGATTTTTTTCAATTATCACTCTTTTTTTGATAATTTTACAGTGCAGTGCAGTTTCACAGTGCAGATGATTAATTTTGACATTTTGTGATATTTGTGACACTTTAATTTTTTCTTCAGAAATCAAACATTGGAGGGGCAAGTCCAATGACTCCAACCAATAAAAGAGCATCTCGAACGCCAATTATAATAATTCCTGCCGCTGCTTCCTCTTTAATTACCATGTTTAATGCGAAAGAAATTTTACAAGACTTGAGATACATTACTACAGACGAGAAGAAAGCACAAGGTGGAAGACGAGACAATGAAATTTTAATTCAGAGGCAGAAAAATGGTGTTTCCGTCCCCTATCGAGTCATTGACAACCCACAAAAATTGACAAATATTGATTGGGAACGAGTTGTTGCTGTATTCGTTATGGGACCCGCTTGGCAATTCAAAGGTTGGCCTTGGGATGGGAATCCTGTTGAAATCTTTTCTAAGAGTAAGTTTTACTTTATAATAAACGGGAAAGAGATGTCAAATAACGACGATTAAAATAATAATATCAACAATTTTATTTTGATTGAAAATAGTTTCTGCCTTCCATCTAAGATATGACGAACAAAAATTGGATGCAAATGTAAGCAAATGGGCTGTTACTGTGATACCATTGTCCCGGACCAAGCGTCATTTAGATAAAGCTGCTTTGATGACTTTTTGGGAGAAACTTGACGTGTAAGAATTTCATGTTTACTTTGTACTATTTATTTTGTAGATAAACTGTATTGCATTTCTGAAATTCTCTGTAATATGAATGGTTATGATTACGTTTTTCAGGTATATTGCAAAATCAAAGCCTTTCTTACGTTACTAAGTATGCGGGGAGAATTCTCAATGTGTTTGTTCTTAATGAAATTGATTTTTTTTATTTCTGCTTGACACTCTGTCAGAAAATGTATGTTCAACACATAAATAATAATAATTATTAAATTATTATGTTATAATAAATGTATATACAATATAAGGTACAACAAAACGTGTATAAATTACTTGCTGACTCAAATTCAATGATACAGGAGCAGGTCAATTACATTAACCTTCATTTTCCTTGAACAAAAACTTAAAAATTGTTGAGAATACCACTATACATAACTTTACATGTACAAGTATCAAGTATATAAGTAGGTATATGTATCATACATAATGTATGGAAGTATACCATTGATGATACTGTTTCAGTAGACTTTAACCAAATTGAGAAAATTGTTTTTACGTCTTACTTAAGACGATAATTCAATAGGAAAAATTAAGAATAAATAAATAATAAAACAACAAAAAAGCTTTTTAAAAAATTAGTTTTAGTATGTTTTACACATCTTTACAAGTTACGAACAGATGGATTGAGATCGTTGAAGTAGGCATGAGCCATGGCTTCATCTGATGACAGTCTAAGTGCTGGATTACATATAAGGAGCCGTTGAAGAAGGTCTCGACCTTTGGAAAAAGGAAAAATCAAATAAATGTTGAATTAATTTAAATTAGTCCATAAAATCTGTATACATATTACACTTGTTTTGTGACCATGCTCAATAAAATTCATTCATTTTTCAATAGATTCAACATTAATTGCATGAGTCTTTTTTTCTTTTACCTTTGGAATTCAATTTGGGTACAACTTGAGATAATGAGGTTGTTGCATGGTAAATTGGAAATGGCTTGTAGTCGGGTAGCTGGGAATGATTTGCCCAAGTCTCTTCGGATGGAGTCCCCAATAGTTTAAATATCCGTTTTAGCTGATCATCAACGTCACTTCCGGGGAAAAGGGGTCTCCCTGCATTTGCTAATTCTGTAGGACAAATCAAATCATATAATACGTCTATAATCATGATTAAAATAAAAAATGTATGTCATATATATGTGAAATATTAGTCAAAACGAACCTGCAAATATGCATCCTATTTCAGGGTCAAGAATCAACAAAGAAATGTTTATCATAAAATTAATTTGCCAGTAAAATAAACTTATTTGCACACAATTTTCCAATTAAATAAATAACAGTCTTGCCTGCACTCCAAGTGTCTATAGAAGTGTTGTACAATTTGGCTCCGAAAAGTACATCGGGAGGTCTGTACCACAAGGTGACGACTTCAGCAGAATAGCATTTGACAGGAATACCAAATGCCCGAGCCAGTCCAAAATCAGCCAATTTCAGTTCTCCAGTCTTTACACAAATATTTATAATGTGAACACAAGGTAGTTTAAAATGTATTTAAACATATTTAAAATAATAAGACGTACTTTGTTGATGAGTAGATTCTGAGGTTTAAGATCCCGACTATTGAAGTTTAATTAAAATCAACAATTATTTTATTTATTACATTACGACAGTGTACAAAAAGATAAAACAAAAATCAATTGACTTACTGGAGCACATTGTGTCCGTGACAGAATGCTAACCCTCGGAGCAGTTGAAACCTATAAATAAAATTATTATACAACATAAATAAATTGATTAATTTGAAGTAATTTGTTCTGTCACAAAATTTTATAATAAACTTACATGAATGATTTGACAATGTCGAGATCAATGTCACCATTCAGAGAATCAAAATACTTTTTGAGATCCTGGTCACAATGTTCAAAAACAAGGGTAAGTTTTTTGTCCGAATGGAGAACGTCATATAGTCTGACAATATTTCGATGTTTCAATTCTTTTAATAAACAAATCTCACGAAGAGCGGATGATGGAACTCCCTGTTGACATGTCACAAAAATGTCATATAAAAACAATAAAGTCTAATCATAAAATGACTTATGTTGAAATTTAATTAAAATACCTCATCTTCGTCGTCAAGTCGAACCCTTTTCAAAGCGACTATTTCCATAGTCTCTCTGTTTTTGGCTTTGAATACAGTCCCATAAGTCCCTAATTATAGTCAAATTGAATTATTTCATCTGAAAACTTTAGATGTAATGGCAATTAATAATTATGAGTCTTACCCTCCCCAATCTTTTCCAATTTCTCGTACTTCTGCATGTCTGTGTCTGTCAACTTTTTTTGGAAATTTCAAATCAATATTCCCCCCATTACAAAATTTTGAAAATTTGTGCCCTACAGAGCTCAATTTTGTCTGGTTTTACCGTAAAGTTTTACTGTAAAACTCATACAAGTAAAATATATAGACTAAAAAAAGATGATTTTAAGTATTATTTACTCCCTGACAGAATTATTAAAATGTGGACTATGGTATAAGGAAAGAAATAATGAGACTCTTCATTATTTTAATACTGATTGCTGTCCAATTTGGAATAGATAGTAAATAGATAGATAAAAACTAATTAAATGTAGAAATAATGTTCATGGAGGGGTAATTAGAAAATGGGAGGGGAAAAAGTTAGAGGAACTGTTTTATGATAGTTAAGTTAATATCAAAAAATAACATGAAAAGTAGGAGAAAAGTTTTTCATTTTTACCAATTTGTTGTCAAATTACGTACGTACAGGCATCTTACTGTTAAAAATTGTGCAAGATTTTTAATTTTACAAAAGGACTACTAACGCTGTCTTTTTTGACATGGGTTTAAATGGGTTAGACTATAGCTTTTTAAATGAGACCATTTAATCGATGCGCAATTAATTTTCAAAAATCTTTTTTAGTGTTATTTATTTCTTCTAAAATCAACTTTCATAACGTTCTAACGTTCCACAGAGTGTCTTGTTGTCAATGACTGATATGAAAAGTCCTGGTTCTTATTGAAGGAGACTTGTCATTCACACTCATAATAGGTAAACATAATTTTGTTAATCAATTCAATTCATTGTACTCATCAAATAATTTAATTCCGTGTATAATATATCACTTTTGGCGACGACTTCATGGCGGCATTTATTATCGTCTGGGTGTCCAAAGAGTCTTTCTTACTCGTTAGTCTACACAGTGGACTTGTGATCAGTCCATTCAAAGTTTTATACAGAGATCAAAGATAAATATTAATGGGTGAAACGAGGAAATTTCTTTAACAAATTTCACATGATTTTATCAATAAAACTCTTGTTCTTCTTGCTCTTGCTAAAATCTTCCTGTTTTGAAATATTTATTCTGAGCAAATTACTTGTACAAATGTAGTCATTTTTTCTCTCTCTCTACATTTTGTTTTCACGTGCAAAATGACATAGTTTTCCATGTCTCCATTATTGTCAAAAAACTGTGTAGATCTTAAGTTAATTGAATTGGTTCGTAGAACAGTGTACTAAATTACATTATGTATTCCTAAAAGTATGAATTAGTCATCATGTACAATTTAACAAAGTATTTAACCTCCATTTGTATGCATCCTTCACCTTTTTGTTACTGAACAAAATTCACCTTGTATCCTGCTCATTGTTCACTAATAAATGCAGTACAAAAATTTCAATGCCAATGTTGTTGGGAGAGAGAGAAGAGTTGACGAGATAAGAATATAGTTTTTAAAAAAATAGAGTAAAAAATATTATAGAAATAGAGATGGGCTAGAAAAATAGAGAGAGGAGGTTGCAAATAGTCTGCACAGTAGACAAGACTCAAAGTAGGATATATAGCGTAGCATAATTTATATTGCATTTATTCCATATATAGAAGTAGATTCAAGAACCTTTTTCTGAGTTGGCTGACTTGAGATGCAAGAATGTGTATGTTATTTTATAAATGTATAGCCACATAGAGTGCATATATTTTTTATACTTGTGTGTAGTTGTCGTTGTCGGGAAATGGGGAGGCTCGTTTTTATATAAAAAGGTTCTGTTCCTGGAGGGAACTGAACTGAAGAAATTAATCGATTTTTTTTTCTTACTTGAGCAAGTCCCGAAACCAACTTTTCCCTGTGTCTAGTCTTCTCACGGTTCCCACCCACATAAAATACACGAGATTTTTGTTAGATTGTTGACTTTACGATTCCCAGTCTAAGGGAAAGTACAGTCCTCTCATTCATATATTTGACTTGCTCTCCTCCTCTTGATCTACCTCCTATCCTTCACCCCCCCATTTATAATTCTAAAGCAAGTCCTCTGTAATCCATCTCCTTGTTAATTCTTTTAATTTTTTTTCAAAAAAAGAGAGAATTTCTTGCATATGTGCAAAAGTTTTATTTTGGGCTGGAACATTTTCCCAATGTCTAGCCCAACAGGAGTCAAGTCAGTTCAAGTGCTTCTCATTCCATTTTACCTGTATTTTATTTCGGAGTAGTATAAAATATCTTTGTACAAAAAAAAAAGTTTTCTATTATAAAAAGTAGACTTTGTTCTACTTAGAAAAATTACGTACACAAATATATATAATGGGAATGTAATATATATATTATACAAAGTGAAACTTAAAGTACAAAAAAATACAAGCAAAAGCACCGGTGTGACAATTTTTTTATGTACACAGTCAAAAGAATTATTAAATTAAAATTATATACTACAGACACTGTTTTGAATTCTTTCTAAAAAGTCTGTCTAGCGTCAGAAACAAAAAAAAATATTTGGAGAAAGTGAAACAAAAATGAAAATGGAGCAGAGACTTTCTTTTTCATCGTCTTCCTGGGTCTTCACTTGTCTTCATGCCTTTATTTTGATGTTAGTGGGTCAATTATTCTCATCCCAAGTACATGCAATGTCACTTCAAGCAATTCATACGAGTAGTAGCAGCAGTAACTCGAATGAGGCAGCAAATGTTGAATCGGCGAGGCGAGATGGTATGCAATTTAGATTGCCAAATTATGGCAGAGTCTTCAAAGTCAAAGAGTCGTAAGTATGTATTGGTGAATTGACACAACATGAAAATAGACAAAAAAAATTCTAACCTGTTTTTATTGTAAACACAAAAAGATAGAATTTTTATTTTAATGTTATTATAAATCATTAATACAAAGTCTGCGATCACTAATTCCCTTCTAAAAAATAACATACTTGCTCTCATATGAGTACATATGTACACATGTTGATTATAACATATCAAGTAGGATTTTGGTATTAGGAGTATATATTTTTGTGCTAATCTTTTTTCTGCACTGCAGCCTCATTATGCAAACATGACATAGTATTCAAGCCCGCAAACTTATGTATTTTTATTTTTCCTCTTTATTCTTTTTATTTCTCTTATTCTTACTTTTTTGTGACAAAAAACTTTTCCCGAGAAACAAAATGAATTAAATCGTGTGAGGATTTTTTTCAAGTAAACAAAAAAACATGTTTTTTTTCAAAAAAGAAACGTTCCTAGAAAACTAATCAATGGTCGTGAAAAGTTTGTGTACTAATGAAAAAAAAGAAGTTCATTTATGGAAATAATTCAAGAATATAATTAACTAAATGTGATTTCCTCTTTGTTTTTATTTTGACAAGTGTGCATGGAGAGACCATCAGTATTTTTGACCGTCTCGTCTCTTGCAAGAAGCAAGAAGGGAGAACTTCATGATAGAATCATAGAAATTAATTGGAACTACGTTGATCCAGAGCCGGGTAAGTTATTGAATAACTAATTAATTTCAAATTTCAATGGTGTGTACAACTTTGCTTTAAAAAAATCATACAAGTACATTCGTTTAATTGGAATTTAGGAGACTGGGTCGGACTTTTTGACCACGACCCAAATTTAAATGGGACAGATTATCACCGACTTGAACCGTTGAATCGTGTGCCCGTCACCCGTAAATGAAATAATTTAATTTACTCTTATGGGTCTTGTGGACTAAATTAATAATTTTTTAAGAAAATTATTTAATATCGTTAATTTAATTTAATATTTAAAGTTCCAAGAGGCTACATTAAATCCGACTATCGTCTCCCTCGAGTCCCCTTCACATTAGGTGAGAATCTTTTGCAATAGTCCATCGACAAAAATAACTTGTGGTTGTTTACAATGTCTGACTAAAATTAAGCCGTTTTGCTTAATATTTATGTGCATTTAATTATTTTAAAACTACTTTTTTCTCTCTTTTCAGAAACAAAGTGTTTAGGCTTTTGGATTGCCTTTGTGAGAGATGAGCAAGTCATCTTAAAGAATTGTCTTCGTATTTATCCCGAGTGGATGCGAGAAAATAAGTGAGTATAAAATTGTCAATATTTAAATGACAAGAAAATACTTTTGGAATTAATTTATGTTTAACTATCCATAGGAATGTGATTGGAGACACCCCATTGCATTCGCTTATCATTCCCGGAACGCATAATTCGGGAAGCTGGAAGGAGTATGAAGGACCAGCGTCTGACACTGTTTTTTATCGTTACCTTATCAAGTACAAAAAATTATTATTAAATCATTTTATAATAGATTTAGCGCTTTGCATAATATTATTATTCTCTGTTGCCAGTCAAGACGAACCAGTTTATCGTCAACTAATGCATGGAATTCGATACCTGGATATTCGAGTGGGATTTTATGCCAATTCACCAGAAAAGTTTTGGATAAATCATAATTTTTATCGGATGCGAGCTCTTTCTTCTGTAATCACAGATGTCAAGAAATTTATTCAAGAAACGGGTGAAATTGTCATCCTTGGTTAGTCTTTTTAATGAAAAACAAAAACACTGAAAACTATGGTCTGACAAGTTGATTTCTAAGAAAAATAATTAATAAGAAAATTAAATTTATTAAATGGTCATTCTAGATTTTCATCGTTTCCCTGTTGGGTTTGATGGTCGTGATAATCGACACGCAATGGTAAAAATGAATTTATTTAATTTTATTGAATAAAAATGCTTATAATTATTTATGTGGATAATTTTAACTGTTATTTTATTTAAAGTTGGTAGACTACCTCTATTCAGAACTTGGAGAACACCTTGTCACAAATAATTACTGGCCAAACGCAACACCAAATGACATTTGGACTGCAAACAAATCTGTTATCATTGCATACGCAGACACTAGAACTGCTCAGGTAAAAATAACTAATCAACATTTGTACTATAAAAAGCACAGAATTTTAATTGTTTTTATAAATTTATTGTACTAATTGCAGCAATATCCTTATTTATGGGTAAGTGTTAATATTTACTTTATTTACTGATTTACGAAATTTACAGACAACAATCTATAGACATCAATTTAAAATAATTTTTATTCCTTAGCCACCATTACCACAAGAGTGGGGAGACAAAAGGTCCCTTCCTGATCTTAAGGGGTTCCTCGCTGATGCTCTGAAGGTACTTAAAAATCTATAAATATTACTCCTCATATGTTTTGGAATTTTTCAGTGATATTCATTTTCTTTGATTCTAAGAAACGTGGAGGGAAGGGCTTGATTTGGGCCGCTATGGCAGAATTCACTCCGTAAGAATTTATAATTTTCCTACATGAAATTATTATCTCAGCATCTCACCTATAATATTTATTACATTTTTTCAGGAAACCATTGGACGTCGTTCTGCGACCAAATCAAGGTAAATTTGTCATTTTAAATAAAACACACAATCTAATTAAAATTTGAAATACTGGCCAGTACTCTAATTAAAACTGATTTGATTTTTCTCAATAAAGGATTAAGGCATATGGCACAAACGACCAATATTCCAATAACTTATTGGTTCAATTCAAAGGCCTGGAATTCAAAGAGTAACATCATTGCTACAGACTTTTTTCTTGGAAATAACATAATTGAACTTTCTATTAATTCAAATCTCAAAGGATTTAAATGTACTCCGTAATTTACAGTCCCCCCGTGATATTTTTAAACCTCATTTTATTGTCTACATATTTAATTATGTATGAGTATAATGTACACCTACTGTACTTGTACAGTTATTATTCCAAGTATTAAGCTTTTTAGCCCAATATTTCTCTACAAGTCGAAAAAAAATTATCTTTATGTAAAATCAATATGTTCAATTATTGTAAAATGCTTTTACTCTTAATATTATAATAACCTTATGTACAAAAATGGGAGATTGACGCACATTCTTAATTTCGAGAGTTAATTATTATTCCAATCTTAAGGTTAAAGTCATCCATGTTAATCGTCGTTAATTTTTAGTCAAAATAAAATAAAACCATATTATGGTTTTGTTGCCAAAAAGTTCCCTATATGCATAGTCTCTTTTATTTGACTGAAAAAATGCATCTTAAATTATTATTAATTGTACTGAAGAAGAAGAATGGTTTATTATTAATTGTACTGTTAATTAAATGAGAAATATACACATAACACACAAAGATTGTAGGTTCACAATCACGATTCAACAAGTAAATCCATTTATTCAGAATATTGAGCAGAAGAAGAAAATTTTATTTTAGATCATATAATGTTACGATTCACCTGATCATGTTAAATGTGTGTTTATGTGTACTTTTAAGTGAATGCAATCCAATTTTCTGTAGGAACTTGTCTCAAAACCCATTTCATGTACACATAATTTGAATAAAATCGCGTCTCATAATTACGTAAGAATAAAAAATCAAGATACAGAATTATTTATGGATTTAAAGTCAACCCTCAAGTACATATAGTGAAACACAACAATGAACAGAAAAACTTTTTTTGTTTTGTAAATATTATATATAATTCATTATTGTAGATTCACGAATAAAAAGAAAACAATATTTTTTTTTTCATTTCACTATGTATATGTATGTCAAGCAACAAAGAAGTAAGTCTTTTCCAGAAATGTTATAATCCAAATTGTCACACAAATTTTTAAATTATAAACTTTTGCTCATTGAACCTACCCAAATAATAAAGTAATAATAATATTGACAACAATCTCTTACATCAACCTATTGTAGTTAAAATACCTACAGAAATGAAAATATCTTGTACCGATAATAATTACTCATATAATATATTATATAATTATGATGCAAGTCTTTCTACATAATGTAATCCAATTCATGCCGTGTGAAATCATTCCTCTCATCGCTGGGTATTCGAGGATAGCCCGCCACAAGTGCATCTTGTCCACCAATGTATAAAGAATTATATATTTTCCAGTACACATCACGTACTTTCCGTGCTGGATGGAATAAACCCTAAAAATAAAATCAACAACATTTAGTATCATTTGAACAAAATTTTGTCAAAAAATTAAACTCAAATATAAAAATGTATAAAAAATTTACCTGTAAAGCATACTGAAGAATCTTCACAGGACCCAAGCTGACTCGCATTCCTTCAACAGCATCCATGAAAGCTTGAACTAAATGAGGTGAGGTTTCAAAAATATTCGGCCACACATAATTTAAAAGATGAATTAGAGCGTCCTCGCAACCAAATCCATAAACTCCTAATGACATGTGTTTTATGGCTGCACAAGCCGTTTGACGATGAACCAAATCTCTGCAAAAAAATAAACAAAAATAAACACTTTAAGTACAAATCACTAATTTTCGAGTCATAAATTAAATTAAAAGATCCAATTTATTACCTGTCCATAAGTGCGTCTTCTAGTAAGGGTGTTACAGCATAAATGTAATCTTTTCCCATTTCTCCAATATACTCAAATAAAAAGGATAATGACTTAAGAACACCATTTTGGACATTTAACTCTGGAACACGGTATTCATTCATCAGAGCAGGGAGGACAGTGAAAGGAGAACAAGTTTCAGCTACAATGGCGATGGCCACCGTGGTACAGACACGATTTTGACGCTCTTGAACTTTTAAATTATTTAGTAAAGTAGCCAGCACATCATGGGGCCTGAAATTCAAACAATTTATAATTAGTTACTATTGTATTCTTTTATCATTATTAAAAAATCATGGTAATATACTTTAATTAAATGACTGTTTACAAAACTTAAAACTTACCCAATAGCTTTAGCAATATAACCAAAAGTATTGACCGTGGCTCGTCGAATTGCCTTCTTGTGAGCTTTGAGTAACTCTAAAAGTTCAAAACAAATTCTCATCCATTCTCGTGCACTAACATATTCTGGTCCACGGTCAGCAATTCGTCCCACCAAGTCAATACAATTTTCTTGTACTTTTTCATGACGATTCTTGAGAATAGGTGTTAGTCTGGGTAATAAATCCTTAATTGGTGGAGTCATTTTAGTCATTCCAATGACGTTAACAATAGCTTTCAAAGCACCTAAAATGCTTCCCAGTACTTCAGGGTACTCTTCACCCAAGTACTCGTATAGAACAACACCCAAATGACCCATTAATTTTTCTTCTTGACATGTCTTCATGACAGCAGCAATTTTAGAAATCAGGTCAGCAGCTTGTTGTCTCACTTTTGCTGCTTTATTATTTAGACGCCATAAAATTGTACCACAGATTTGAGGAAGATAAGGTTTCACTCTTTTTCCAAGTTGATTAACAATTGTACCGAAACCATTGAGTAAGACTACATCCTCTGTTGTTTGCTCTTGGAAAGCATATAAAATTCCATCAATAAGTTGTTCTTCTAGTCTCGAATCAATATCGGCAGCTCCTAAATTTGCCATAATTTTCTCTATTGTTTCAACAACCATTTTTCGGTATGTCTCATTTTCGTCCTTGAGGTCATCTACAATACGATTAATTATTTCTGAGGCTCCTACTTTGTTGGCAATTTCCACAGTTGTATCTACCAACTGTCTATAGTTTCTCTTATCCAGAGCCATCCGATGATTCCAAAAGTGTTTGAAAAAATGTGGTAATATCTCATCTTTGATGTATTGTGGCTCTACACCGTCAGTGGCACAACACTGTTTCACCACCTAGAGTTACAATAAAAATAAATTAATATTATTGAATTATTTGAATTTACGATAAATGCAGAATATTTAAAAATTCTATTTAGTGTACTTACTTTCAATACAATTTTCTTCATTTCCTCATCGGGAGATTGAAATTCTCGAATCAGAATCAACACTGTAAATGACAAATTGAGAAGAATGATTAGAATAGCCCATTAGTAAACTTTAAAATGCAGATTGAATAAAATTAAAATTCTTGCAAAGATAACCATCTTTCAATGATTAATATTATAGAAATACAAATTATAAAAATTTACTTACTGACTTCCCTTGTGTAATAATTAGCATATTCGGCATCCATCAAAGGAATTAAATAACCGATAGCTTTCAAGAAAGCAGCTAAACCCTTTCCACGGTGACTACGAATACCCTTCCATAAAGGTTTCAACACGGAGTCAAAGCTTTCAATACCATAAGGAGTAGCAGCCTCAGCGAGAGCGGCAATTGCCAAGGCAGTAATCGTCCGAACTTTTTGTTGTTCATCAATTAAACCATGTTCAATAATCTCAACCAAGCTCTTCAAGTGCGGTAGAATAGCGCATCCCATAAGGATGGAAATTTGTTGAACAATTTTGATTCCCGTATGTCTGGCTTGCCAAGATTTCTTACTTTTACAAACGGCCTCTACAATGAAGAAGATAAAAAAATAGCGTTAATTAGTGAAATTAATTTAATTTAAACATTTGTATCATTATTAATTAAGAAAATCAGGAAAACTCACTCAGGAATGGTAACAATGATGGGATTCCCAAAGCGGAAGCAACAACAGCAAATGCTCGGGCAGTTGTGTTTCGCACGAATCTATTATTATTCAAAAAATTTAATTAGTTATCCGAATGTACAATCAAAACTAATATATTAAAAAAGTTAAAATTATGAATAAAATATGCTTAAATAGACTTCAATAAATGTGTCTTACTCGTCAATGTTGTCAATATCTGGACGCATTGTAGAAATCATAGTAGCGAGTCCAGCTGCTTTTGCCAAATTAGAAATAATTTCTCGACCTTCCACCCGAGCATAGTAATCCTCATCAATTAGAAGTGGTTCAATAACTACCAAAATCTAAATGTACAGAATAAAAAAAATCGTTATTATTGTGACATTGACGTAATTAATAAAAATTTTTAAATGATTATAAAAAAGTTTGAAATTATATTTCATTCATTACCTTGTGTACGTACGGTCTAACAAGATCATCCAACTTGTAAAGAACACGATCAATTACTTTGACGAGTAAATGACGCTCTTGATCTTCTAAAGTAGGAGACATTAGTAATGGCAAAATTTGATTAAATAGTGGACCGGCTCCAAACTCTCTTGCCTTGTCTGTGATTTGCCTCAATGCAGATTTTCTCATCGGTGGAGTACCATTCTTTATTTTCAACAAAAGCTTCATAATTTTCCTCTCCTTTTGCTCTTCTGGGCTTAAAGCTTCTTCATCAACATCAATCAGGAGTTTGTCAAAATACTGTGCATCCTCTGGTTTCAAAAAAGGTAAATTCCCTCCCTTGGGTTGAGTATCAATAAACTTTGACGCCGACTTGTCTTCCGTCTGTATGAAAAATCCTTGTGGGGTTCCAGCAACTAAAAAACACGATAATTACAATTAATTGAACATTAACACATATCTCGTATCAAAAAGTGATTGTTTGTATTTTAAAAAGAAGTCAAATAATGAACTCACTTGGTGTTGGTGTTGCAGACAATTTCCTTGCTGGTGTTCGAATAGGAATATAACCAGCTGGAGGAGGTAAAACTTTATATCCAGGAGGAAACATTTGCTCTAATTCATCATCAGTGAGGGGACGATTTCTCTCATCAATCTCTTTTTCCCATCTGTACGCTTGAAGTTGCTCAGGAGTCATTTGTAAAAGTTGACCTAGAATTATTCAATTCATTAGATAAGTAAGACATAATATTTTTTCTAGGATAAAATTATATTACATAATCAAATTAAAATTTATATGAACTTACTTGCTGAAGGAGTAGCCATGGCCATGGCTTTGGGACCAATAGGGGTGACTCCACTTGGAGTCATCATCATACTTGGAGTGTGAGGGGTCATGGGAGTAGAAGGTGTTGAGGGAGTCATCCCAGCTGACATCAAGGCTGGAGTCTCATCCCATCGACTTTTCCTCTTACTTGCGGATGGGGTCGGAGTGTCTTGAATAATATCCACTCCACTACGGTCAACTTTTGGTGTTTCTGCCCAACCACTGTTATGTCCTGGTGTCTCTCGCTCAGTTTTTGGAGTCTCATCCCATCGATTTCTTCTCATCGATGCTCTGTCCACACTAGGAGTAGCATTTCCATGACCTGGGGTCATGGCATGGGCGGGTGTAGGATCCCACATGTGAGTTGTCCCGGGTGTTGCACCCGGCGTTTCACTACCCAACTTTACATGACCCGGCGTCTCATCCCAACCCGTATGGCCTGGAGTTTCAACAGTATCCCAAGTTGCCTTCTTTTTAATAGGAACAGCATTTTCATCCTGAAAATATTCATTCAAGTATTATACATTATTTCATTGGTTCAATAAGATCTTCCTCAGTAAATAAAGTTCTAGTACCCTGTCAATAAAAATAAAATTAATAACTTACTGGAGCAGTTTGATCCCATCGGCCTCTTTTCTTTGGAGCTGATTTGACTGCATCACCATTAGAAACTGGAAGTAGCGGACCATCCTTTGCTTTCTCTTGCATTCGTCGCGCAATCTAAAATATTCAGAGACACAAAGTTAATTAAGAGATTTAAAATAAAAAAAAAGACAAAACAATTATTATGCCTAGTCAGCTTCAAGTTCCACAAAACTTTACTAGAATGATTATTGATTAATATTCAAAATTAAATGTATTATTTACCTCTCTTTCACGGGAACGAACTTCTTGCTCTCGCATATGATCGGCAAACGTCCTGGCCCCTGGATCTGGTGTTTTTCCACCTAAACAAAACCAAAATCAAAGTGTTTATTAGTCACAATATAAAAGCAATCGTGCCTTTGCTAGTAAGTAGTTATATAAATATATATATTTAAAGGGTAAACTAGAATGTAAAACATCATTTATCATAATGACGTAGAATTAATATTAGCATAATACATTTTATTTCTCGATTTAGTTATTGTAAACAATCGAAACCATCTTCGGCATCAAAACAATCCATCAGGTTTTCATCTAACGTTTTACATTTAAAATTTTACCAGTTCCTTGAAATTCTCGAAAAGTCAACTCATATTTCTCTCCCTATTTCTTTTCAACACTATTCTACAATGTAGAATCGACATATACTATGACTCATCTAAACTCTTCATTACAGTTGAGCAAAAGAATCATTATCTTTTTAAATAAAAAAAATCAAGTTAAGATAAACTCGAGTGTTTGTATTGAACGTTTCTGAAATCATATTAACCTTCTACTTGACAGCGTAGCTATCCTTGGACTCCTCCGGAGTAAGGATAGCAATATTTCCTATCTCTTTTCGGAAGAATTTTGCACGAGTTTCTCGTGCAAACTGTTTTAGGCTCTAGCACGGAAACTATATTGTCTAGACGTACAATTTCGTTCATGGACAATGTCAAAGAACTAGTGAATGGTTTCAAGTTGTTTCTGACGCTCTAACTATGATGGATGATTTTTAATTAATTTCCAAAGTTTAAGAAAAAAAAAGTAGGGATTTTGATGAAAACACTCAAAGGGGGACTAGACTCTGCGAACTGGTTTACTCTCCCTACGATTGTCCCGGACGAGACTGGCTCCAATGTCCATGTCATTTTACTTGACCTGGGCACTTTTTGATAAATTTTATATATCAAAATGACGAACAATGACGTCCTGCACATTTTTGGTCCATTAAAAAAAATTATAGACCTCGCGCTTAACCCACAGAGAACCTTCAAGAATCACCTTGAAAACTGACCATTTTCCATGACCCCTGACATTTTAAAAATCCGAAAAAATTCTTTTCGTCATCAAAATAATATTAGAAACAATGTTGTCATTTATGTCTTGTCAAAATTTTGAACCCTTTGATCATTTGTCACACAGTGACCACTTTGACACGTTACACAGGTCAGACGGTTCATCATTTTAATATGCGTCTCAAATCAATCTTGTTTAGCATATGATTCTACGTCACAAAAAAATTTGGTCACATT